>VCJA01002830.1:17474-28554 GCA_024139275.1 Backusella macrospora
GACTTCTGGTTCTTTTCGAGTCTTTTTAGGTCAATTTTCCAGAGTGCATATGTATTTATAAATGTATGTTTTATATATCAAAAATACCACTCAATAAATTAGTTAGGTAAAAACCGGGTCATCCAATAAAATAAACAGCAAAACATACATCAAAATAAAAAGTAAGAATTTTCAATGACTTTCTTTTTTTTAAAAAAAAACCTAAGCGTATATATATACCCTATACTCAATTTAATTATGCTACTAATAATAAACGTAAAATCTTCCTTTTTTTAAGGAAGAGAGAAAAACAGAAAAAATAACACTTTTAACTTTAACTTTAATTCATTAAAAAAAAAAGAGATCTTTGATATTCAATGCTATATTTTTACAGAATTAGAATCTTCTAATACTTTTAATTTATCACTGTAAGTTTCCCATAGCCAAATAATAGAAATAAAAATTAAGATATCGACACTTCAAATGATCTATATTTGGTTGAGAATGCTGCATAATTTTATAAAACAGAAACTATAGTATAAAAGGAATGTTCCAAGTGCTATATGGTCTAGATACTCTATTTATAAAACACCATCCTTACTTACCTTATGTTTTATTATCCTTAAAATAGAAAAAGAACTAGAACAAATTTAAGAAGAAAAGGGGAATCGCAAAACCAGTAATACCTTAATCATTCCAAAACATGTATTTTCAGTTCCTCACGTATCATTAAAGTGATGAATAGATCAGTCCAGTCATAAGTCATTCTGAGTTTAATATTCTAGTGATCGACGTGGAAATCAATGGAGAAATGTGGTTACGACGGCCTATCAATTTGACCTTGAAAATCTAGAGCACATGTAGTAATGACCAAGTTTTTTCTTGGAAAAAACAACAATAGCAAAAAAAAATCACAGATGAGACATCATCTATATATATAAAAAAGATGTTGTAACACGTAAGTCGTAATTTATATCCAACCCCTTTTTCTGGTAGCTTTTGTTGATAGTACATGCGAACCAATACACTATGTACATTCAACCTGCATATTAAGTCACGTCTAGTTTTTCATTTATATACACATAACATGGAATGCGATTTATATGCAGTTTATATAAATTTGTCAAAAAATGTTGTTAAGATTATTGTTAATAGTGATAACGAAAATATATAGTTTTTGGAAAATTAGCTAAATACTATCAATAGAAGTAATAGCAATTGTAACCACAACAATAAAAGTAATACAATGACTTCATCGAGTTTTACCCCTTCAGGTCTTTGGGGGAAACATCAGCGAGTTCTAGAATTGTATTTGCTGATCATGATGAACTTGAATAGTCCCTTACAATACAGAAAAAAAAAACTGTTTTTACATGGAGTAAGGTAGTTTTTTTCTTTTCTTTTTTAAATAAGTAATCACTATTTTTATATTATAACCCGAAAGTATCATTTGTAAAATAAATATTGATAGATAAGGTGAAAACATAGTATATATCAACGCCTTTTTTTTTCTCTGTAATTAGTCTTGGTAAAAAGTACAAGTTGTTATTTACGAAAGGGCTAAAAGGAGATTTAATGCAGAAGCCAACAGAGATCAGGTTTAGACACTAAAAATAAGTGTAGTGGTAATTTTTTAGTATCTCTAAGCTTTGACAAAACCTTCACAATATTTAGAACCAATTGAATACAATCACTTGTAAAACAAACATATCTATTTTATTCTTAAATATAAATAATAGTAGTAATAATAATACCAAAAAGCAATACTTTTTTGTTGTTGAAATATAGGTCCAGAGAAAAACCATATATGTGAACGTTGATTCAGTATATTTATGCAATTCGATATACTAGTTTATTGATTGTTCTTTTTTTTTTTTGTTTACACTCATATCTCAAGTGAATAAAGCAATTTTCTTTGAAACTGAGATTTTTATCTGGTTTCATCATACTTCAAACTTTTAGCGTAAACAAAACGACTAAAAGAAAATCAGTTTGCCTTTACAGGGGAAAATATATGAGTTATACAATATAAGCATAGGAACAAAACCGTGAAATAGTACTAGTGGTCTGAATTTTCTATTAAAGAGCTTATAAAGTGGACCTAACAATATAGAATTTAAATGTTTCTTAGATGTTCTATGCTGATAATATTAGGTACAATAGTTTTTACGAAATCTTTAATCAGATTCCTAGATAACAAAGATTATTTTGAGCCAATAGCCTAAAAGTAAAATCTATAACATTCATATGCAGCATTACAGGAGCGTTGTCCTATTATATGAATTTTCTAGATAAAGGAGAGACGACCTTTTTTCTGTCCCTTGATATCAATTGATTATTAAGCACTTTTCAAGTTTTCATTTGTAGCTCATCGTTTTATAAATAGATAAACGTATACAGCTCATCGTTTTAATTATCTAACTTGATAATAGACTATACACTTTCAAAGATATTTAAACATGACTGCTTCATTAACCAAGAGGTCCCAGCCACATACATGATTATTAAAACGGCGTTATAATTCTGGCTGGTAAGGTACTTCCTTTTCTCTGCAGAAGCATCAGAATCTATTTTTGGGAAGATGGCAAATATTTATCCGAAAAAAGTATAAAAGCTGAATAAAACATATTGTAGATTAAAAAAAAAACTATTTCATTTTTGTACTTTTATATACATTCATGCATTTAAAAATGAAATTATCTCTCTTTGCTACTGCCACCTCTCTGCTTGCCACCGCTCAAGCAGCCGTAGTCCAATTCAATGTTGTTGCACCGGGCGCAGATTTAGTACAAGTACAGGCTGGAGGGAAAAGCGCCACTTTGAAGGCACCTTATGAGAATGTTCCATACTACACCGGTTCACTTGATATCGGTAGCAGTACAACTTACAAATATAGCATTGGTAACGTAACTGAACGTTTCTCTCGTAATCTCAGCAGCGATACAGCGAAGACAAACAATGATTTTTTCAATCGTCCTATCACATATGCTAATATTCCTGATCTTCCCCGTCCATTGGACAATGACAAGCAATGGACTCGTGCTGATTCTGATTCTGATCTTGATCTTTTTGATACTAATTTTATTCCAACTCTCTTTGTCAAAGGTGAACAGGATGATATGAATTCTCTTGTTTACGATCTTGATGAAGATACCTACTTCACTGAAATCACTGTTATTGGAAAGGATTATGTCAAGCAGCTCAAGAACGTTTCATTTGGTATCCACGGTGCTGGTAAGAAAAAGAACAATGCTAAACAATCATGGAAGTTCAATTTGTCGCCTAATGAATACATGAATAACCGCAACTACTTCAAGCTCCGTCATATGGAGGAAGATCCCACACAAATGCGTGAGAAGCTCTATGCTGATTGTCTTCGTGCTATGGGAACATATGCTAACCAGGCTAATATGGTTCGCTTGTTTATCAATGATGAAGGTTATGGTACTTTTAATATGCTTGACGACACCACCATGTATTCTTATATACGCTCAGCTTTCTACGCTGGTGAGCCTCCTGCTAAGATGGGTCCTTTATACGATGGTTCAACTGGAGCTAGTTTCCAATACATTGAAGACCCTTACAATTATGGATCTTTCAAACCTTCTGTGAATTCTCCTGAAGGTTCTGAAGCTATCTACCAACTCGCAAAGGCATTTAACCAAACAAACGTTAAGGACGATGCTTCAGTCGCCAACTTCAACAAAATGTTTGATATTGATCAATTCCTTCGTTTCATGGTAATGGAATATATTGGTGGCAGTTGGGATGGTTATTGGATGATGCAAACCAACGATGGCGCTTATAAAGATTATTCCAACAACAACATATGGTATTATTTAGGACAGGATTATGACGGTACGCTTGGTGTCAACATGCCTGAAGATACATTGAACTGGCCATATACTCAAGTCGCTGACGCGAATCCTAACGCTGTATTGATTAATAATCTCCTCCAGAACTCCAATATTAACAAAACATTTAACTCTTATGTTACAAGCACAGTGGAAACCCTGTTTAATAATGAAACTCTTGGAAAGCACATCATGGCCTATCGCAACTTCATTGCACCGGATCTTAAATGGGACCGTGGTATTGTTCAAAAGTCAAGGGGTATTAACTATGGCTGGACCTACGATCAAAGTTTCAATAATCTTTTCGAAGGTGTAGATGCACCTAATCAAAATGGTGGTGGTGCTGCTTATGGTCTTACTGAATGGATTGATAAGAAGGCAAAGGCTGTTGCTAAATTCAGCGATCTTAGTTTGTAAAGAAAATCATATTGCTTTATATACTTTTTAGCATAAAAATGAACAAAAGCTCCCCAGTTTAACTTCGTATCATTATAATTTCTAATAAATCATGTATATTATCATCACAAAAACTTTAATCCATTATCTTATCTGATACTTCAGTTATATTTTATCAAAAAAAAAAATTTTGTTAGCAAATAATGCTTTTTCTTATGCATGTTAAATAGTTGCTAGTGGCTTATCAGATTTTATAAACCGATAATATTTACGAACCGCAAATTCGTAAATACACAAGTATATTATTATCATATTAAATAACCAAATGATGTTCATTTTAAAACAAAAGGTATCATTTAACCATGAAGTAAGAGCTAAAAACGAAAACGTACAAAGTCTTTATTGAAGTTGCTGTTCATCTAGGAAAAGCGGACATCCAACCCTCAGCTGACACATTGACTAACTTTTATAATATCTAAATAACGTAATATTCCATTCAAGTTTAAAGTTACAATTATGATTTCCAGCCCAAGATAAGCCTGTGTCAAAGGGTAACCACCGAAAAAGTCACTTTCAAAGAAAAAACAACTAAAATGAGGCTAGTCGTTTTAAAGTGCGATCGGTATTACGAGAGAAATGGCTTATTTATATTTTTTACTCCAATCCTCAAAGTCGAAGAGAAAGGGCCAGATGAATGTGTGACCTACCTGAGCTTGTGTAATATCTGGCTAAATTAAATGCTTGTGCTCAACATCGTCTGTTCTCTTTCTTTCTTCTCTTTTCATTTTCTTTGTTATAAAACTCTTATATATAAATATTTTTATTCTTTTCCCCCCTTGTTTCTTTTCAGCTTGCTATAGTTACAGAGTGTGCGACAGAAATAAACAAATAAATTAATAATAATAATATCAATAATAATAACGATCGCAAGTTGCAATGACATCAACAGCTGTGAGGTACATCATCAGTTTTAATATTAATTGCACGATGCTAATTGTAGATGTAGAGTCGGTCTTCGTGTAAGACCACTAACAGAAAAAGAGCAGTACACAAATTGCACAGAATGTATCAGCTTTATCCCCAATGAACCTCAAGTGCTTGTTGGTACGGATAAATCATTCACATACGACTATGTGTTTAAGCCTGACTCAGACCAACAGCAAGTTTACGAAACAGCTGCCTACCCGCTCTTGGATAAGTTTATGGAAGGGTAAATAAAATATAAGGAGGATTTGTTTGGATGATTTAGTGACACTAACACCGTTTTATCATTAAAAAATAGTTTTAATGCCACAATTTTGGCTTATGGGTAGAAATCACTGAATTTTCTCTCTAATTTTAATGCTAAGCTCAATTTTTCTTTCTTTTTTTTATAGTCAAACTGGATCAGGAAAGACTTTTAGTATGGGCACAGGTCTTGAAAGCACAGTCAATCCCGAACAAGAAGGTAGTGCACCCACTTTTTTTCCATACCACTTTTTTTTAACTTTTTTTTCTCATTCAATGTACTACACAACAGGCATTGTACCACGTTGTATCGTCCAACTATTCCGAAAATTAGAGAGTCAGTCCGAAGCAGATAGCAATTATAAATATGAAGTTTACGTATCATTTTTGGAACTTTATAATGAAGAGCTTATTGATCTGCTTAGCGCACAGACAGCAATGAAAAAAAAGGGAGGACCTGTATCCAACGCGATCGAAGTCACAATTCGTGAGGATATCGCTGGTAACATCTACTGGAGCGGTGTAAGAGAAGAGCGCTGCTGCAGTCCGGAAGAACTCTTGTCTTTTTTAGCTAAAGGCTCATTATGTCGTACCACAGGCTCCACAGATATGAATACCGTATCATCACGGTCACATGCCGTTTTCTCGGTCATACTAAAACAGCAAAAATCCAATGATGATGCCTTGCTCACCAGTAAATTTCATTTCGTCGATCTAGCTGGTTCGGAACGGGTAAGCTAAAATTTCCTGTTTAATGAAAAATGACTTGCTTTCTTTTAACACCTTTTTTTTTTTTTACTTAAAAAGTTAAAACGCACAAATGCACAAGGTGATCGAGCCAGAGAAGGTATATCAATTAACTCTGGCCTTTTGGCTCTTGGAAATGTGATTTCAGCTCTAGGTGACGAAACTCGAAAAATGTCACATGTACCTTATCGGGACAGTAAACTGACTCGTTTACTTCAAGATTCACTGGGTGGCAACAGTCAAACGCTCATGTTAGCTTGTGTTTCTGCATCTGATTCTAACTTTATGGAGACATTAAATACAATGAAATATGCGAACCGAGCTCGTAATATTAAAAATAGAGTCACCATTAACCAAGATTTCGCCGGGTCTTCGATTGAAGTTAATCAGCTTCGCGCTCAGCTTGCTCGACTTCGAATAGAGGTTGCTTCTTTGAGAGCGGATTCTGGAAACAGTAGCGGAAATGGTGGCAGCCGAAGTCACCATACATTTTCTAACTTACAACGTGATGATGATGTCCGTGCTCTACGCTCCGAGGTAACACGACTAAGAGACCGTATTCAGGATATGTCTACCAATTTGATTCAAATCAGCAGTGAGCGTGACACCTTGCTGATGGAACGGGAACTGGGTGAATTTATGAATCAAACCGATGATAGTATCGATATTCTGGACTTGAATAGACAAAATTCTAGTGATGAATCTGGAAACAACATAAAAATACACCCTGTTGTTGCACAATATCAAAAAACAATCCAAGATCTTAATAATGAACTTTCAGATACAAGAGATAGATTATCCTTCCTCGAAAATACAAAATCTGCCGGTATGCGCGCTATGCAGATGGCTGGTACACCAATATCATTTTCAGGTACTACATTTTCGCGATCGACCTCACTTTATACCCCTGAACCATCTCGCTCTTCTCGACGTCGGGGCGGAAAAACAAACAGAAGAAAACGTCAAACTAGCAGAGGGTCTGCAAACTCAAGTACAGTCACATCAAGCATCACAGCAAAAAAAATAGCAGGACATACTGTACGCCATGTTCCTCTTTCACAAAGTACCAGCTTAAGAACACAGAAACTAAACAAAAGACGAAACAATCGATCTTATGCCGACAATAGTGATGATGAAGGCTTTACTGATCAAGAATATTTGGATGAAGATCAAATCAAACAAAGCATTGCAAAAGCACGAGAAGAAATTCAAAAAGGAATGGAAGTACTTGATCTTATTAAACCTATGGAAGAAGCTGCTCAGTCATGGGAAGAAGAATTGGAAGCATTTGAAAAAGCTGAAAGAACCATGTATGAAAAAACTAGCCCTATTCAACGCTCTGATTCTGACGAAGGTAATTACACAGCTACTTCTTCGCCTATTGATGCAGATTATCTTGATAACGACAATGACTTATTGATGAACATTGAGTCCCTTTCAGTACCTGCATGGGAACACAATTTCAACAGAACAACATCAAAAAAGAGCAAGACACACGAGGACGAAGAAGATGCTTCAGAACATTCGTCAGTCAATTCTAAAGACAATGGATCAGTTACGTCTATTGCTGAAAAACAAAATCCTCAATTAGCTCGCATGTTACATCAAATTCAATCAGATATTCGTGTAAAGGAAGAACTCGTCACTCATCTTGAAAAATCAGAAACTAAATACTCGTTTATGCGTCGCAAATTTGATGACAAAGTATCTCAACTTCACGCCCAACTTTCAGAGCTTCAACACGAACGTGATGCTGCTTTAGCAAAGACCAAATCTTCTTTTGCCTCTTCACCAAATAGAGCAGATGTCGCTGTTCAAATGAAGGAAAAACAGCAACTGATTGACACTCGACATGCCTATGAGAACAAGATGAAACAACTGGTTGTAGAAATCCATGACTTGAAGCGAAACTATTCTCGTACCATTATGAGCATGCAATCTACCAAGAACCAGAACGAGTCCCTTTTGAGATCTCTTCGAGTTAATGTTGAAACTCTTAAGGTTGAGAAGAAACGAATGATCAAGAGAATGAAACAAGAAACAGAACGTGTGCGTGAACAGATGGCTAAACAAGAACGCAAGATTTTAAAACTTCAAAGACAACATTCTGAAACCAGCCTTGCCCGTACAAGACTTGAGCGTGAACATGAAGCCCAGAAACTAACTTTGAAGCGTCGCGATAAGGAAATTCTTATTAATACTACACAATTGAAGCAATTAACTGATATGCTCAAGAAAGCTGTCCGTGAAGGTGGTATGCTTGATGATCATCTTTTGACAAAGGTTTCTCATATAGTTGGTGGTAACTTTGCCGCTGTTGTTCGCCGTGGAGGTATGCGTAATTTACCTGGATTTCAAGGTCGTAAGCGTAAGAACCCTATTCCTGCTCCAGTCCGTGCAGGCAGAAAGAAGCAGTTGCTTGATAAGATGCTTTACCAGTTTATTCAAGGAAAGCAAGCTATTGTTGAAATGGAACAGTTATTATTCAGAAGAGAAAGATTAGCCTCCGAGAAAATGGAACTTTTGGATGAGCGTAGAAGTATTTTTATGGCCGAGAAGGATAATGCCGACTTGACCGGAGAACCCATGGATACTTTAGCATTAGATTTAGCTGATGAACGTATTGATTTACTCGAAGCTGAAATTTCATATCTCTCCGCTCGTATTCGTGCTTTGCAATCAGAGGCTGCAGGCGAGGCTGAAGATCTTACCATGTCTCATATCGATGCTCGTAGCGAAAAGAGAAAGGTCACCTTTGCCGATGAAATTGTTGATGACCCACCACCAAGTGACGAATGGGCTGATATGGATGCTCTTGAAGTACAGTTTAATGTACCAGCTAATGCTGCTCCAGAATTAGTTTATGACTACACAATTAAATTGTTAAAGACTCTTGAACCAGATGAATGCCGTATCATTACAGAATCGCTTGTTGAAGATGTATCCAATTCCAGAATGAGTGAATGCAATAGACAAATGACAATGCAGAACCTCGAAAAGACTGTTCAAGATTTACGTAGAACTCTGATTGTCATGAAACGTGCAGCCATTGCAACTACAGTAGAGAACGAGCGACGTATCCGTAAATTAGAAGAGCGTAAAAACGGTGTGAAACCTGTTGAAGACCTAGATATCAAGATCGAAGATTATATAATGAATAGCGGAAACACTATTTTTGATAAAATCTATGAAGATGGACTTCGTGGTATGCTTGGTACACCCGAACCTGTCTTTGAATTTGGAATGAATTCATCTCCAGATGAAGCTTCTGTTTCCACTGGAAGTTATGATAGAAGAAGTAGCGTCCATTCCGAAGGATTGCTACCTCCTCCTTCACCTATTACTTTACCAACTTACACCACCAGTTCAGTTAATAGCAACAGTAACAACAACAATAATAATAACTATCTGCGCCCACCCACTAGTACCGGTGTTAGACCTCCAGCTTCTCTAACTGATAAAGGTGGTGTAATGCGTATAAACAATAGTACCATTCCTACACGTGATACTACACCATCTCCAGATCGTTTCTATAATATGATTCAGAAGCGTCTATCATGGCAGCAACGCGTTGGCGGTTCAGAATCACCTATCTCAATGGCAATGGTTAATCCCGCCGAATTTGTAAAATACGCTAATGATAGAGAGTCCTCTACATCTTCGATACACAGTGGCCATTTGAGACGTTCTTCAATTCAGTCTGATCATTCATCATCACAAAATTCATGGAATCATACAGTCTCCTCTTCTCAAAGCTCGATAAGAAAGAGATCGCTTTCAGTCCAGCAACCGCCTATCCAAGCCCAACAACTACAGGCTCGTAGACGTACATCTTTGAGAGAACTTTCACTAAAAGGCACCAATGGTGCACCCATGACAGCAAATGGCCATAGTCCATCAGAGTATGAACTTGAGCCAACCGCCACTAGGTCATTCCAGAGAAGTCCTATCCATCAACAACACATGATCAAGAGGTCTCCTATACCAAGTATGTCAACTGTTGATAGAGCAGGCACACCAACTAACGGAAATGTATTTGATCGTCTTTCTCAAACTCCTACTCGAGCATCCCAAGCTAAAATCACTTATAGACATAGTAGTAGCAGCATGGATGAACTAAGGCAGAAATGGGAATACGAACGTACATCAAGCGCAATGAGTGGAAGTTATTACGGCGACTAAGTCAATAGTGTCACAATTTTTCGTGTGTATTTCGTGTATTTCGTGTATTTTTTGTAATTTAAACTTCTCAAATTATATATAGCTGATATCCCCCTCCCCCTTTTATATATATATATATCACCTTTATCTAAACCCCCTTTTTAATTATACTTTTTGTTTTATTTTAAAAATATAATAAAAAAAAGAAAGAACATAGTTTTTTGATGTCACAAAATAGAATGTAAATGCAAATAAATACTTCGAGTATGTAAAATAAGATAACTTTTAAAGAAATATGATATGTTTTAATCTTCATCCCCTTCATTTCCTTCATCATCACCATCCTCCTCAGGATCCATATGATAAATTACCAATTTACCATTTGATGCGACCATGCAAATAATACGTCTTCTAGGTAATCCATTACATCCCATCTTCACGTTTATCATGCGTTGCAAGGTTTGAGTTCGTGTTATGAAAGGCTTAATTGTTTTTTATAAATGAGTTAGAGCAACACCAAGTAATCTAGCACGAAACTTACTTTTATATCTTCTGTACGATCTAACTTCTTCCCAAAAGGAATGAAATCCAATTGGTTAAATAATATAGTCTTTAAAACGGTACTTTCTATAATGAGATGCGTGATTTATTATTCGTCCTTCCTTCCCTTTACTTTTTTTTTTTAAAAAAAAAAAGTACTATAAATTTATCCTTAC
>VCJA01002830.1:28564-38959 GCA_024139275.1 Backusella macrospora
ATCATCTTCTTTCACTAATATACCAAGTTCCTTATCATCAAAAAATTCCATATCAGATAGTTCACCATTGAAAATTAAGCTTTTGTAATGTAATTTAGATGAATCCAGATTTGTCTTTATCAGTATCACTAAGAGTAAAAATAAACTAGGTTTAGGAGTAACAATTATATTGGTTATGTATAACGTAATACATTACATTTTGGATCAGGACCTGATTGTAAAAATGCATAAAACACATTGTCAATGCTTTCTGACTATTTCATCAAAAATGGTAAGCTCATTAAAACCTCTTATATAAATAAATACAATAAGAAACCAAATAAATTAAAAAAAATATACAGAACTGACTTTTGAGAAAGAAACTACGTTTTGCCTTGGCTGATCACAGACAACGACGTTGGCCAATCGAAAGGATATATTCTCTTGTACTAATATTTTTTGGGATATGATTTTCGATGGCTGATTTAACATTTCTTCACAGCTACTCATTGTCTTTTGAAATAAGTCTACTAATCCCATTTCTAAAATAAAAAAATAAAAATAAAAAAAGAGAGAGAGAGAGAGAGAGGGGAGGGGGGGTTATTCACAAGTATTTCTAGTTAATACATAAATACGATTATAAGATTGTATACCTGATCCTTGTTCACTTGGAAAGAATTCAGCAAGGCTATCTTTTACAAAATCCACCGTCAAATACTCTGTGACAAGTTCCGGATCTTCGCAAATGTTAGGCTCAGGTATTAATTCAGTAGCGTTAGGGTCACTACTATTTTTAGTCACTAGAAATAAAATTAGAAAAAAACTTGGTGAAACTACTCTTTTTAAGTTTACATTACCAACATTCATCCAAGCAACAAAAGCTTCAAAGCGTTTTATTAAATACTTCACTTTTACAACAAAAGAGTTAATTTTCTTTATAAATCTGTTTCCATTCTCGAGGCATATATCAATAGATATTGATTCAAGTAAATCGCCATAGCGTTGTTTCCTTTTTTTTTTAAAAAAAAAAAATTAAGTTCATTGTAATACGTAAACTAAGAAATTTACGTACCATAAACTATAACCAGATAGCTTAGATAATTGTATCTGAAGTTTTTCCCATGCAGGTGATATATATTCAGTTATAATAGCTATAGAACACTTATATCCATGTAACGCTTCAGTTTCCCATTCTTTGATACGCTATGTTCGTTTATTGCTCATTAGTATAATTTTATAAGCTTTGGTTTATTTGTTTATTACTTACTGATGTTGTCAAATAATCTCTAAAAAAATCAAGTAAAGACCTGGTTATACCACCTGTGGCTAACAATGCCATGATTTCGATGTCAGGCATAACTATGATATCCTCTGCAAGACGCAATAGATACGTTTTTATATGGTATACATATCAATTAAACATCAAACCAAATATTTGTTTCTTTTTTTAATAGTTCAAAAACTATACCGTTATCCAACGCAATATATTCTCTTGCCTCATCTACCACTTTTTTAGTAGACTTTGAATATGCGGTATGATGCTGTACAAGTAAATCTGTCACTTGTTTGATGTATTGCAGTAAATAATTGATTTGGGTTTGAATATCTGAAATAATGAATATCTCTTCTTTGCGGGTTTCAAGAAATTGACTGTCAACAGTGTAAATATGATACTTGTCGTTTTCACTTGTAAGCAATTGAAGACAAGTCGTTCTACCCCCAACTTTAATATTTAGAATAGTATGGTCCTATAAATTAAGTTAGTATTATTATTAACGGGAAAAAAAATAAAGAAAAAGGAAATCTTTACAGCAGCAATATTTATTCTTCCAATAGGATACATTCCATTTAACCTGACATTTAAACGTATCTTCAAATCAATTAATCTGTCAACTAGTGTTTTTTTATTTTTTCTACTGCTTACATTATATAAACACTGCCGGATTCATCACCTACAAATAAAAGGGTATGGATACCATGGTCTAATGTTGGCATTTCTGGAAGTATTTTTTTCTTATTTCGAAAAGCTGGTATGCGAGTCCTACAATAAACAAATATTAGAATTGAAGTTTATTAAATCACGAACTGATATTACACTGGTTGAGCAGGTGGCTCCTGACTAAGAATGGGTAATAAACGATCTGTATTAAATGCATCACTGTCGAATCCTTCCTATAAATATATTTATTTATGCGTGTGTGCAAAGGTTCAGTTTTTCATTGCTCCTCAATACTTTTATTTTATTTAGACCTTACTATTTCTACGGTCTTTTTTTTAAACTCATAATTAATCCAGGTAAGTGTTGTAATGGGTAATTGTGTTAAAGGATCTGAATGATCTACAACAAGTTTACATTCCATGATCTTTGGTGAAAAGGACACAATGTCTACTTTATAAACGCAACCGTTTTCACAGCCAGCAACAAATTCTTTTCCTGCTCAACACACAAGTTTAATTAAAATCCAAGCTAAATAATAACATTGTTTTTTTTTAGAAAAAAATAGGGGGGGTTCTAACCATTGGGCTTCCAAGTAACAATTCTTATACATGAAGCTGTGGGTAATTTTAAGCTCCATACTAAAGTTTTGCCATGTCTATATAGTGAAAGGGTGTCATCGGGCGACACTATTAAGACAAGATCTGAAGTGGGACATAACGAAATGATTTTTGCTTTGTCAAGTAATAATTTCTGAACAAACTCAGAAAAATCATCTTCGTTTTCTGCCATTGATTCAAAATAAAGAATAGACAAAAATAATATTGAATATGAACTTGCAATAAGATACTACAAAATTCTGGGACTACCTCGAATTTGAATTAATTCTTTTACAAATTTGAATTAATTTTTTTTTAAATTTGGTTACCCACAGGGGCAGCCAAAATTATTGGATTTCTTATAATAATAGAGAAGAGGCAATTTTAGCAAATACATCTGTATATATACTGCACGCTTATTAATATAAAATAAAATAAGATATAATATAATATAATATATAATATATAAAATATAATAATGAGATATAATAATGAGATATAGTAAATTGATACTTATTGGTAAAAATTAAGTATTTAACTGTTAGAAGTATTCTCACAAAGAGGACCATTTGATCTTCCTAAGCAATCATCTTCTCTGCACATCCTGCATTTCTTTTAGTATTTCTTTTTACGCCAAGCTCTAATATAGCCTTTTTGACCACATATTTGACATGTTATTTCTAATATTTTCTTTCTTTTTATTGCTTTATGTAAAGGAGATAGTGGTATACCTTGTTGAGTATTGGTTACTCTTGGTCTTATATGTGGTGTAAGTGGTAGTAAATTTGGCGCTATTGATAATAATGAAGAAATCAATATTGTTTACTTGTTATCATGATTATAAAAGTCATCATCCTTGTTTTGAAATTATTTCCAATAAAGAAAGCTTTTACAGCAATTATACTTGAAGTTCAGACAATGTTAATTTTTTTTGGACAAAATGAAAATAAAATCCAGACAAAAGAATGTTGGTTTTTAGATAGATAAGAACGTGTTATCCATTTCAGAAACAGTGAATTCAGAAAGTTATAAATCAAAAATTTGAAGAGAAGAACCATGACTAAGCTGACTTCTTTAGTAAAATAAAATAAAAAGCCTCACAGAAAACCATCACTTTGTATCGAGTTGCTAAAAAATACAGTGTTATTTCCATTTACTGTCAATTGAGTAATGCCTTTTTTCAAATATATTGATACTATTCCGTACCAATTATATGCTTACTTTTTGTATCGAAATTTCTCAAAAGAGCTAAGAACAAGAGGCCATTGCTGGTATATAAGGTGGCTGAAAAACATACTTCCAAAGTGTATAACTTATACTACGATCAAAGAGAAGCAAATAAAACGGAGCGAGACTCGCTTAGTGGAGACTCTATTTCATTGTGAAGAGTACCCTACTATCAAAAAAGCTACCAGAATTGGGACAGATATTATAATGTAGTTTGTAACATTACGTGTTTTGATCTCTGCGAGGCTATGGAGTTGAAACCCCCCGAAAATTTTAGCCATCGAGTTCGATAGGTCCCATCATATAACAGCGACGATGATATCTCTCATCTAGATTCAATGAGTTTGGATGGTAACTATTATAATATCCGTTATCATTATTAATAATCCTATATATACCATTTAATAAAAACATCATTGATAAAAACTGCTTTTATTTATTTTTATTGTAAACGTATATTTTTATTCTTATGTTATTGAAAAGCAGCTATCATCACCCTCTCTCTCTCTCTCTCTCTCTCTCTCTCTCTCTCTCTCTTATCTTTTGTATATGTTTTGACTTTCATGAATTACATTTATAACAGATTTATCTGCAAATACCTTATTCTCCAGTTAATTCACTCCCAAACGCGGTAACAAAAAAAAAACGCTTGTATTTCTTTGCTTTACTGTTTATAAAAACATATATTGAAACGCGGAACGAAACAAACTATTTTGCGATAATCCATGCTTTTAAAAATTATAAAACTCGAAAAACAACTATTTAATTAACATCTAATCTATTTGAGAAACTATAATGTTGCCAGTTCAGAATTGGAAGATACTCTTTTTTTTCTTTTGTCTTTTCTGATAGTGATTAACCTTAAATTTTGATATACGCCAAAAATCACTGGGCACATGATATATAAATCAATCCGAATTTGAAATGCGCTTGTGTAACATTACAATAAAACATTTTTATACATGGTCTATCTCTTCTTTTTATTTTTCTTTTTCTTTTCTCTTTTTCTTCTTTACATTCAAACTTACATTAATATGTCCACTACCGAAAAGCAACCCGAACCCGTTTTTGTCCAAGCTAAGCCTTATAAAGTAGATCTTGAACCAGGAAAGGTAAATATAAATTATGTTCGCGTATGTGCGTATCATCTTGATTTACGCTCGTTTTTCTTCTTAGGAATATTATTGGTGTACATGTGGTGAGTCAAAGAATCAACCTTTCTGCGATGGTTCTGTAAGTATTACCTTTATTATTGTTATGGTTTTAATCTGGACTATACTTGTGATTCTTATTATCGGCATATACTTATATGTATATATTAGCATAGAGAAGCTGGTGTCTTTAAGCCAAAGAAGATTACTGTAGATGAAGCAAAGACTTACTTTTTGTGCGGTTGTAAATATACTCATAACGAACAAGGTAAAAATTCCAAGTGAAAAAAAAGCGTATAAGTTGTGTGTGTATCATTTCTAATATTTATGTATAGGATTCTGTGATGGTACTCATCGTAAAGAGGAAGGTATCAAGAAATATAATGAATTCTTACTCAAGGCTAATAGTAAACTCAAGACCAAAGCTGAAGAATCAAACAAATATCAAGATGAGTTAAGATCTGAGCTTATCAAGGCTCAACGTAAACAAAAGGTTGCTAATGTGGTTGCTGGTTTATCTATCTCCCTCATCCTCGTTGGTATTGCCTCAAGATATTATCAATTAAAGTAAATAGTAATAAAAAAATTACACATGATAGAATTTTTTCTTTTGCGTTTTTTATTATTTAAACATAATGGTGTGAACCATATAGCTGATAACAATAACAAGTATTATTCTCTGGTAAAAGTAAAAATGTGTAATCGTTTTCACCGTTTAGATAACAATAATGTGGAATTTGCCAGGTCAGGGGTGAATCTCTATAACCCCAGACGGAAACAGCTGTCCATTTTGAAGCAATGCCATTTTTCATCAATTTTCTATTTAAGTCCATTGTAATGAGAATTAAGCTTTACTACTTCTCGTATTATTATCTCTCTCTCTCTCTCTCTCTCTCTCTTTCTCTATATATATATATATATATATTGTTCCTTTTACCTAATATCAACCATAATGCTTTGGATAATGGGCGATGGGATAAAACCTTCCCATTTCAATACTGCACAATTTTGATCCTCTAAAAAAGGCGCCGGCGCCTTATAAACCGAAACAAAAGGTTCAATTTTATCCATCTTTTGTAATCTTTTAGCTTTTAAATTAGCAAGACCGAGCCATTCCAACGCGTTTTTTGTATCTTTTTCCCAATGTGGCTTTGGTACATCGGTTATTTTATAGTTGATTGTATTGAAAGTGGGTATATTGATATCTTTTAATGCTTCTATTTCCATTTTAATATCTTTTTTCGATACACGTATATCTGATGGCCATTCGATATCAACAGTAGTTCCTGTCACTGTTTTTTTTTCGTTTATAGTAAAGTTGTATTAAATCTCTCTCTCACTCTCTCTTTCTCTCTCTCTCTCTCATCGCTTACATGTATCTACTGCACAAAAAACCATCTTAAATTGACGTGTTAGAGTATTTTCTAAACACCATTTAAACCGTTCATAGCTATTCTTTCCAGGCACAAACGATTTTTCGGCCAAATCGATCTCAACCACTAACATAATAAAAACATGTTGGTCTCCTTTTCTTCTATTTCTTAATTATATACACATATCAACTTTACCATGCTTATCATAACGAATGTCAGCTTTTATTCTTGATTTAGCTGCTATTCCAAATGTTTCAAATGTATCCTTTACCAAACTCAAATAGAGTTTGCCACTCGGTTCTAACACAATTACATCATCACTCTCCAAACGTGTCTCTACAGTATGCATACTCAACTGGACTTGTTCTATTTAAACATGTAAGTATTATCGGGAGAAGCAGTGACTATCTTTTTTTTTCTTGCCTGATTTTATTTGGTTAAATAAGTTAGAGTTTAACAAGACTGATAATGATGCTTCAACTTCATAATAAGAGCCTAATACAGAATCAAACTGTTGTTGAATTTGGTATGGATTACCAGGAATGACGATTGATAACTATGAAATATCAGGAAAATGATCAGTATCGAGTATTAATTTTTATATAGAAATAAAAAGTTTCTTTTTACAGCATAATTAAAAGGGTGCTTATCAATAATGTTCTTCCAAATACTAGCATGATTATCAAGTTCAAGATAGTTTAAGCCAGCATGAGAACTTAACTCTTCGTTTTTATGAATGTAACTTTTTTGGCTCATTTTACAAATAACAAATGCATATAATTTATTTTTTATTTTTTTACTAGACCAAAAAACCCAGAAAATGAGCAGTCACGAAACTTCGAGGGGCTTTTTAAAAGCCTACCGGTTACATGGTCTGGCTCTCACTTCGTGTAGAGAAGAAGAGGGTATTTGTTTCATTTTTATAATCAGTGTAGGATTAACTGAAGCGATTTGAAAAAAACTGGATACGTTCGCTGGAATATAAGTACTGATAATCGTGAAATAGCTATTACCCTGGAAGATACTTTATCACAAGATTAAATGGATTAACTGTTTATAACTCTGATACACTAGAATTGATACACTGCATATCACCATTATATTCCTTTAACACACTCTTGCCATGCATTTTTACTCGTTTCTTTGAATATATTATTATAAAAAAAATACCAATGTTTTAAAGGTCTTGCTCTCATTCGTGATAATGACAGTTGTGTATGTCCCATGTTTTTTTTTGTTTTCATTATCCTTCATACTGGTAAAATTATGTATTACGAGATCTTTATCCAAAAGCACGGTCTTCAATTAATATGGCCAAGCTTTCCTGATCTCTTTTGAAAACTGTATCTCTACTGAACATAGTCTATCTATACCCTTGGAGTTCTATAGTATGATACTTTTTTTTAAAGTGATACCATTTTATTCGAGTAGTAGAACTCGCGTAGAATGTTTCTATTCTTCTTCTTTTCGTCATGTATTAAAGTCGCTTCTTCGACAATTAATACCACTCGTACTATATTGGGGTAGTATTTTCTCAACCTCGGCCTCCTTTTTACCCTTAATTAAATGCTTTTTCTCTTTTTCGAGTCTCTTCCACTGCCGTAGGAAACCACCATTATAGTCGATGTCATCTGATTTTAGTCTGAACGTTTTTTGCAAAGGAATGAATTCAGCTGTATTAACATTGTCACTTTCGCTTTTCAAAGGGGTCAAATCGGTTTTTAAGACTCAGGTAATATTGGAAGAATTTAAGAGGCATTGGTATAGTCTCTGTCATAGTGGCTAGCCGGTCTTCAGCTCTAGAGAAGGTAAAATTGTCCAAAATATCAACTTAATAACTTAATATCTTCTGTTTGTTTTATGCTATGGTTGTTTGGTTTCCCATCAATCATATGTCTCCTTTTGTGATTTACAAATTTCTATTACTTTTGGTAAGTCAAAAAATGCATAAAATAAAGCGTCTTTGTGTGTTTGTGTTTGTGTTTGTGTTTCATTATCGATTGAATATCCATTAAAATCAAATATTATTATAGGACTCTCTTTCGATCGAGAGAGAATTAAATGAATTGAGGTATTGTCAATCTGTAATGGATGAGTTGTTAATGGTTTAGCCATTTGACAAATATAGCGAAAATTTTTGGAATAACCAGCATAAGTTAATACAGCATTCTCAAGTAAAATCAAAGTAAGTTGGTATCCAATGAAAGTGGAATTTTCCTTTGATGATAAGCAAGACATTTTGTTAGCCAAGAGTAAGCAAACATCTATTTCTTTATCTGTAATATATAAACTGGGTTGTCGAAAATGATCCCGCATAATATTCTGATCATGCAGTTTACCTTCAGACTTTTAATATTTGTTTTTAATTCTCTTATTCGAAAGTAACTAATATCGTTAATTATTTGAGTCACTGTATCTTATTCCAATAGCTGCTATATGTATGGTAAAGACTCAATATCTTCACCAAAATCTTACAGGTTAATATTGGTGATAAATTTGACAGGATATACTATCTAATAGTGCGAATAGCTTTATTTAAGTCTGGTTTAAAAACAAATACCAAGTTTTTTATCAGCTACTGTTTTTAATTCATTCTTTGCTACCTAAAAAAAAACACAAGAAACCTGTCTCTTAGTTTGTTTAGTTTAAAGAAGACCATCCTAAATTTGCTGATTATTTTAACATATTGTGGGTATCAAAGAAAGAAAACTAGATTTTTAGTTTGAAGTGGCCTAAGTTATTTTATATAACGAGAACAGAATGAATTGGTCATTAAAATATATATATATTATTGTCAGCATATTTCCTTTCGTACAAATAATCTAATTGAATCTTATCATAATCAAATTAATCTATTTTCGGTCGTTTCCGTAATTTTCGAGCTGATCGTCTGTTTTATCTGTTGGTTAAAGCAACCACCGCTTATTATCGTCAAGATAATATTAGAACGTTTTTATGATTTCAAGATCCTAGGCCTTCTGTTGAAGAAGAACAAGAAAAATCGAAAATGTTGATCGAAAACTTGTTCGTGCTATGATTGAAAAAAAAGTTTGTGAATCTGCTGGTTTTACTAATGTAGCTTAAACCGATAAAATACGAAATATATTGCCAACATAATTCATTAGTGAATGTATTTGTCGTTTTTTATTTTATTTACATACTCCTTATACGTTGATTCTTAAAAATAACTACTTGCACTCTTGCTCTTGCCTAGATATTTCTCGATTGTGTAAACATATGGTTTTTAGTACATTACATAGAAGATACTCCCCTTCTCCTTGAGCATGTCTAGGTTGTCCTCTGTTTCTACACACACTAAAATGATCAATAGTAGCATTGACTCTGACAAAAACAAAGTCACTACTAACAACGGTGATACTGAGAAGTCCCTTGGTTGTGTTGAATTCCATGAAATAATTAAAAACTGTTATAATTCGCCACAAAAGAAATTTAAGCAGAACACGAGTGAAATTCAAGACAATACAGGCAAATTTGAATGAAGTGGAAGAAACTTTAAAAATAATGGTTTCTATGATCTTTGACGTTGCAAGGTGATATGAGCGGAGAATAAATTACTTGCAAGCCACAATTCAAGCCCTATCGTTCGTCCTGTGAAATCGAATAGAAACAGAAGGAGGAAGGGACAAGGCGACTTGCGTATGCGTTGTGTAGTTATCTCTTTTTATTTGCTTCTTTACATTTTTTCTTTTGTTTAGCTATTCGATAGTAAAGATATAGAGTAGGAGAGTGGTATGGAAATGGAAGAATGGATGGGTTAAGTATTGAAGAGAGAAATGGTTTATTCTTATTTGCAGCTATTTTTATAATGTATGAATTCTTAATATGCATTCGCAATTTCCTAATTAGATTTATAAAAATCGGTTAACTAGTTAGCAAACATAACTCCACATATCGAAAATACATTTGATCCAAACAAACAATACCGATATGATCCAAATCAGATAATTGCTATTTTCAGATCATAAAATTTATGGTAAATATACAGCACATGGCAAATATACAAACACAAGATAAATATTACACCTATTAAAATCTGATAGTTTAGTTCATTTACTTTATTATACATTCGTACCTCGATATAGTCAATTCTGTCAATCGAACTCCCCCCC
>VCJA01002844.1:5031-15583 GCA_024139275.1 Backusella macrospora
AAAACGATTTATATAATTCTAATATAAAAACAATAATAGGGCTGCTTCTTGTTCAGTTCCTTTGATTTATTCCCCAATTCACCTTTACATGAGAGGAAAAGAAGGCGAAATAGTTCCTTGGAGCCTAAATGGTAATATAATATAAAACATTGAGGCATTAGTTTTCGAAATTGTATTAAAATTGCCTTATATATATAGAAGAAAAGTATTGTGATGGATCTCTTGAAGTGTAAGGATTGGTCACCAGTTCTGAAAAAACGACTATCTAATTTTTTTTTTAATTACTATTAGAGATATACCATTAAAAAGACTATCTGAGCTGTTTAATGTAAATCATTTTATTGTATCTCAAGGCATGTATATAGAAAATTATAATACATTTATAAGTTGAAATTAACATTTATGTTGTATATTTAGTTAATCCACATGTAGCTCCATTTCTGCAAAAGGATAATAGTAAGCCATCTGTTATCAGAAAAACTGCCAACTTTTGTCTGGGGTTAGCAGTTAATGAAATTAAGCACAGATGTGCTCAAGTAAGTTACTCAAAGTGGCGATGATAACATTCTGATCTTAGATTTATATGAATTGAAAAAGAAAAAACAAACAAGTACTGATATATATATATATATAATTTTTAGTTAGATGAACTTGGTTTATCTTTTAAACCAGTAACTTATCTACAATCAATATTGTCTCAAAAATATGTAGGCCATATCAACATCGCACCTAGGTTAGAGTACAGTGACTTTTTAAACGTCATGGCAAATCCAACCATTGAATCTATAGAGTCTTTTATAAAACGAGGTGAAAAAAGCATATGGCCAAGTAAAGTACTCCCCTATCAAAAAAAAATTATAATGAGTCACACTAAGTGGGTTCGAGATTTTTTTTTATTATTATTATAGAGATGTCAATGATCCAACAAAGCTTAAAAATAGAGCTTGCAATTGACAGGATCATTTATAGGTTGCGGCTAAAGCTCCTGGAAAGGAAAATAAGCACGTCTATTTCAATACAAGAAAAACATGAAGCATTGGCTTCTCCTCATATTTATTCCGCTCATATGAGCTTTGAATCTTCCACTTCTCCAAGTTGGGATAAAAAGGCTTCTGGCGATGATGATTATGATTTTGATGATGGGGTTACTGTACCTGCAACTCCACTATGGCAAACGTTTGACATTTACGATAAAATATCTGAGTACTCAGATAAAAGCTACTTGATTGTGCTGGAAGATCGATTTAGTAACACTATAGCGGCTTCAAGGCGAAAATCGGATGCAACACCGGCAAACAATGATGATGCCACCAGCCGATTTGAAAGGAGAAAGCAAATTAAAAGTACGCAATTCTTTCTTGCACCTGACTTCGCTTGGAATATTAATGGACATATAAATAATAATACTAAAGAACTAGTATCACCACCTCCTCCTTCTTTAGAAACTAAAACTAAAACTAAGAATGGCAAGAGCTCGCTCTCCCTTATAATACCGAAATAGAAATATTATATTTTACAGAAAGAGGAAATATATTAAATTATAAAATAAAATAAGAAGAGCTCTGGAATCATTACACAAAGTTTGTTGGTTTGGTAGTAGTTTTCATTTAATTATTGAGCGATTTGCCAGTAAGTTTCATATTGTATTAAACTGCTACTATCATAATATGCATGTCTATTATATATACATATTCTCGATTTAAAGTTAAATATATCGACTGAATTGCATGATACAGAATCATGGACTGACATGTTTTTCCTTGAATATCAATATAAAAAAAAATGACTCTATTAATTCTGAGAGAATTGATCAGTATAATGATGCAAGTATTTGTATTCCTTATAATAATTCCTCTATTTTTGGTTTAACTTTATTGTATAATATAGTGATGTTTGTTTTGTTTTTCAGGAGTATGAAATCAAACCAAAGGAAGGGTATCATTATACATAAAATTTTTTACCCATTAAGCTTTTCTTGCTGTATTGTCTCTTTGGCTGCCTTTATAAGCGGACTTAGTGTAAAGAGCGGATCTGATAATCTAAGGAAAGGGTGTCTAAGCAGCTCGCTAGCCGTAGGCCTAAATATAGGATCCACTTCGAGACATAATGATAGAAAGTCTCTAAATAAATCAGTTAATGCACCAGGGTTTTGTAGATCTGGAGTTCCATTGTTTGCAATTAGATACAATGCTCTCAATGGGTTCTCATTTAGATAAGGCGGCTCTCCTTCTAACATCTCAATAGCCATGATACCCAAAGACCATATATCGACTCGCTGATCATATGCCTTTCTGGTCACTACCTCCGGTGCCATCTTAATTTCTAAAGTTAGTTTGTTTTTTTATTTTATTTTATTTTGAGTATTCTAGACTCACCCAGTATGGAGTCCCGACCAATGTTGTACGCTTTGATTGATGATCATGGAGCTGGGCACAAAATCCAAAGTCAGCTGTCAAAAAGGAAAAGAAGACGTTGGTTTTTTTCTGGTCAAAGCTCACATACTGCAATTACAAATATAACTTACTTAATTTAATATCACCGTACATACTCAAAAGTATATTGTCGCTCTTAATATCTCTGTGTATCACTCCATTTGCATGTAAATGTTTTAACCCCTGGAGTACTTCTTTACACACTGCTGCAATTTGTCCTTCTGTCATCATGTTACAGGTTACTACGTCTGTTAAACTGCCACCTTCCATATACTCCATGACGACCCAAAGTTCACCTTGCCAAATGTATGATTCTATAAAATTAACAATATTTGGATGTTGTGATCTCTTCATTACCATGATCTCATTAATGATAAGATCCTTCTTAGGTTGCTGATCTAATTTCATTTGTTTAATAGCAACAGGCATTGGGCGACCTTGGCGATGAGCGATAAAAACACCTCCTGATGCGCTATACCCGTTAAGTTAATAATTTAATAAGTACATAAATAAATAGTAATGAAATAATAGAATAATAGACTTTTTTTTTTAAAAAAAGAAAAAATAAGTAAAAAGAAACAGTAGCAATAAAGAATAACCTACCCTTGTCCAATCTTCACCATGTTTGAATATTTTAAAAGAGGATCTGAGTTTTTGCATACTTCTCTCAGTTTTAGTAGCACATCTTCGTCAGTCAAAGTTTGGATGTTTTCTTTTTTCGGTCGTTCTCTAACAGTTCCAATAGGTTCTGGTGGAGGCACAGATCTTGGAGATGGAAGTTTATCGATAATAGATGTTTGTAGGATCTGCTCAGGTTGTTTTAGATTTGGTATTGGTTTTAATGAAGGTTCAAGTATGTGACGCCTTTTATCATTGAATATATCAGTTGGCGAAGGTACTGAGCTTTGATTAGTTAAAAAGTTATCATCCTTTGTTCCTACATAAATACTTAAAATTAACATAAATTGATTTCCAAGTTTAGAAAATGAATTTACTATTTAATATCTTGGTGTTCAGTGTGGGTAACTCAGTAGTGGTAGCCTAAAGAAAATAGAATTACATCAATCATTCTATTATATTATACCCATGATATATATACAATATATTATTCATTTTCTTACAGATTTTGGATCTCCTGGTGAGCCGATGTGCTTTGGTTTTTTTATACGAAGACTTGAGAATCGACGTAGTGCTTTGGTTGCCATACTTTCTTCTTCATTACTATTCTTATTCTTATTATTGCTATTGCTATTGGCACTGTTGTCGTTAGGATTATATAGTGCGCTTTCATCAAATGTATCTCGATTCAAATCAAAACTATCATTAGGAATTTTCTCCCAAACTACATCATGTATTGATTGTTGTGAGCCTTGATAAAATTCAAGTGCAGCGATAACAGCCTATATATGATCATTTATTATTATTATTAAATTTATTGGGGCATTATCCTTTTTTGGATCATCATACCTGAGGGTTATTTTCTTGTTCCTGTCTTGTGATACCACTTTGATTAATTAATGTATTCCATTGTTTAGGTAAGCCCGTAAAATCACCACTATCCGCATTGTACCCAACATGAGTTAGATGTACTGTATTGTAAGGTATTGAAATATCCATTGGTCTCTGAGATGTAAATCTATCGCTAGTCCCTCCATTATTACTGGATAAAAATTCTAAAGCGAGAGAGTGAAGGAACAAAGTTTGGTAAAGAGTTTCTTTTTTTTTTATAGTATACTGTTAATGAATACCATTAAAGTTTCCCACAAATTTATCGATAACGCCCTTGAATTTAACCTTTTCCCGAGATTTTTCAGAGTTTAGAGATTGATTTGAATTACTTTGTGATGGTGTCAATGGCGAAATGGCTGATGGTGAATAAAGTTGCTCTGCATTAGGTGAATCGTTAAGATTTAGATTATTTGTGACTATCTTTGGTATATTTGACATTGTATCGAAGAAATAAGTAAAAGGGAAAGTGAAAGGGGAAAATAAGAAAAGGGAGAAGGAGAGAGAGAAAGAGAAAGGAGTAATATATGGTAACCTGTTCATATCTTTAATTGGTATAAAAATAAGTTTGGCACTTATTTTGTACAAAAAAGATGGTCATATACTTTCTCTCATTTGATGGAATAACCTTATTATATCTATTCTATTTTATATTTTTTTTAGTTTATATTTGATAGTATCCCCTTTATTATTGTTATTATTATTTAGTTGTTTGATCTATTATGATTTAACTACAGGCCTTTTTTTCTATTTGATCACCTCTTGTCACCATTCCCTCTTTTGTTTGCTTCCTTTGAGAGCGGAAATATTTTAGGCGCCGCTTTTTGTCGCGCTTGTTTGTGTGGGACAAACAATTAAGATGGTTGTTTTCATCATCATTCTGTTGCACTAATTTCATGCCAATTTTTTTTTATTTAAGATTTGTTGTTCTACTAGATCTATTACTACTTTTCATTTCTTATTATTGATATTGTAAATACTAGCTGTGTTTTTTTCTTGTTAAATTCAAGTGCTGCTGCTATTATAAATCATAATTGAGATATGTTTGAAGCAAATATGTCACGCAAAGTATTAATTGGTTACGACAATTCTGAGATCTCCAATAAGGCATTATAATGAATTGTAGAAAAAGAAGCTATATTCCCGGAAGGAGATATTGCGATGGCTACTATTTCAAATGATGTTACAATATAAATAAAAGGAGCTTTTGGTATGGAGACAACATTAACAGGCGGTTCCGGTTGGATGACTGACAGTCATTGTGACATAATATCCCAAATTGAAAAATAATTAACAGAGGGACTGAAATCCGCCACTGTTTGGTTTCAAAGTAAAGGAGTAACTTTATTACTTTACGTCTATTAAATTTGAAATGATAGCTGAAACTTAATACTTAATATCTAATTGCAATCTCTAGTTTAATGATACTTCCAGGTTATTGTGTGGCGAAGCTGGAGAAACACTTAAAGATTTTGCAGGAGCGAACGTCATTGATTTGGCCATAGTCAGTAGCCGGGGATTACGATTCTTTAAGAGGTGAAGTAATCCAAAAATTTTAATTTTATTGTTATTTATCAAACTTAAAACCATATACTAGGCGGTTTTTAAGATTTATTTCTGAATACTTAACTCATCACTTGAAATATCCAGTTCTTGTCGTGGGAAATAAGAAAAATGATTTTTTAAAGTAATATGTTGAATAATGAAGAAATAATATGTGTGTATATATGAACTGATTAATATATATAAAAGTAAGTCCATTATTAATAATAAATGAATAATTAAAAAAAGACTCTCTCATATTCAAACCAAAACTACTGCAGAAAATCATTCCAAGAAGAGTAGCTATCAAGTGCTTCTTCAAATTATTTCCAGTTCTTTTTTTTTTGGTACCAACAGTTTCATTTATAGCTTACCTTATTTCTCGCCTTAAAAGGTGACCCACTATCACCTGATCGGGAGTTTCCGTTTTATTTGTCTAGTGGCCTGAAACAAAACTACAGTTTGGACCTATCATAATATTCTTTTTTTTTAAAAGGTGTGAGGAAGGATAATTTAAACCCAGTAAAACTCAAAGGGACAGCTTGGGCAAACTGCTACTAGGATCTATAGATACTGTAATAATTATGAAACACCATTATGTTGTCTAAAGTGCATCTGTGTTATAAAATATTGATAGTGTTGTAATTAGTTACTGACAGAGATAATTTATTAAATCACAAAGGTAGTTACAATCCCGACACAACAAAAGGTATTTTTGGCGGTACCTAGTGTGCCTTTTGGTTTCAACTATTAATGCTTTATGCTACTTGAGCTGATTCTGATGTCGGGTGCTTGGATTTTTAGACACTTTATTCAAACTGGGAACTAATTCAATTTGACCACTTGTATCATTTTTCCCTTGGCAATTGCCAAAAAAAAAAAGTCTGTCTTATTTCTAGTAAATCAAATCAAGCAATTAAAAAAGCGAGAAAAGAGAAAAGAGAAAAAAGAGTTTGTTTTTCGCATATTTACTCTTTTTTTAGAATGAAATCACTACTAAATAATAGAAATATCATTTTTTTTATTAATATTTACATAAATATATTGTATAAATTACCTTTCATATCTGAAACGTAAATATAGACTCAGATATTGATCGCTCATACTTTGATAGGATAAAAATATACATTGAGAAAGATAGATAGATGAAATATTACATTAATCGTCCTTTCAAATTCATAAGCTTCTTATCTCCTCTTCTACAACGGATTGTACCGTTCATTATGATATGTAGAGTCATATTCTGAGAAGAAGTATGTGGCTGTATCAATATCCTGCTCTTGAATTTAAAAAACCAAAGACTGAGACATTTCAGTAATATGTTGTTAAGAGCATCCCTAACGGCGTCAGTAATCTGGATCAGCTATTTTACAAAAAATTCAATCTGCGATTCAGTAATTCGTGAGTACTTTTAATGGAATCAGCAATATGTGTAACTCTATGATTCAATAAATATGCATTTCGGAAAAATAATGAGCGATGTTTTTCACTTATTTGATTTTTAACATTTTTAATAGGAGAGTCCGAGTAATGCTACTAGTAGTAGTGGTAGGTTGTTGGGAGGTGAATGATTCAGGTTGTAATTCAGAAGTCACTATATAAAGTATTTAAATACAAGATCGAAAAAGAAAGAAAATTTTGCTTTAAAAAGATAAATTAATCGATCTGGACTGAATTTCTAAATTCTGTGATTTTGGACGACTATTTTTTTTTTAAAAGAATTAGCTAATCCATATTTCTGACGCCGTTAGGGATGCTCTTAAATATGTAGTTCGCGAAGCCCCCAACTACTCAAACTGCCTTTATGTTACCGTTTTAAAAGATGAATTAAAGTGTGATTTCTTCATCACAAACACTCTGAACAAGCATGCTAATTTTTTATTCGCAAATATGAAAGTAAATACCTCTAATGAAATCTTAAGATATTATAAGTGTGATCGCTCTGGCTCCCCTCGCACGATTGAAAAAGAAGTTGATATATCTGAACATAAGAAAAGAAAAACCAACAAACTCTCGATCAAAGTCAGTTACAAAGTTAAATGCAAAATTACTTATAAGTTAAATAGCATTATTCAAGTTGAATATCGCTGGGAACACTGCAGCCACAATCCTTTGGAAATAGAAGATATTGTTGGTTCAAGAATTGATAAAGAAATACGTGTTTGGATTGAAAATAATGTGCAGAAGCATATAGATTGGAAAGAAACCTAGTCTTTATTACGCATGTCTGATGATGAAATGAATACTGTTAGTTATATTTTATTATCAAGTTCAATGGCTTTGAAATATTCATACTTATTTATAGATCGAAGAACAAACTTCTAAAGGTACTTATATTGGTATTGTGCCTTATAGCTTGCGTATTAGCTACAAGACTGTCAATAGCATTATCAATACTAAATTCAATGAGTTGTCCAGAAAAGCCCCTGTAGACTTAGAAAGGGTTGAACTTTGGATGAAATATCTTAATCGAAAAAATATAATACTCTGTTTACCATCAAGCTTTATAATGGACCATTTATTGTTTCATGGCAAAGAAGAGTAAGCTCCCATCATAATAACATCTTGTTTGATTTCCTGTATTTAACACGGTCAACTTTAGTTACTTGAAGATGCTGAAGAGTGGTTTGTTAATAGTACACATATAACTTGTAAATGATTTGTTGATTCCGTTCACGATTCTTACTTGTTTACTATTGTTGTTAAAAACAAAGTTACGTTGAAAAGTGACCCTGTTTGTTTTTGTATTGTTGATAAAGAAGTTACCAATATTTTAGTTGAATGGTTTAGGTGGATCAAAGAAAACTGCCAAATAAATGTAAAGCGAATCATGATCGACTATTCACAAACCGAAATATTAGCTATCTCTCAAGCATATTCCAGTATAAATATCTCTCTGTGTCATTGGCATCTTAAGCATGCATCGGAAAATATTATTAAAAAAGAAATAAGTAATTTTATGTGGTTTTATTTACCTTCGTCTTTAGATAAAAATTGAAAGAGCAGCCCATGAAATCAAAAGAATTCAAGAGAAAGTCTGTGCTAACTTTCACCATATGATGCATGATGTTGATGAGGAAGCATTTTTATATCTTACAATTGCTTTAAACAAATTTTTGCTGAATTCACTACTTTTATTACATATTTTGACAAATGCTGACTTGATAAACGTAATATCTGGTCAAAGGCCTGGCGTCCTGTAAGCTTACATATTCTCACTTGTTGATATTGCACTTATATATGCTTACTTGTTAACATTGTATTTTTGTAGGATGTTACTTTCCATACCAACAACTTGATCGAATCTTATCATAACAGACGTAATATTTTTTATTTGGGAAGGTCCCGTAACCTTCGTGTTGATCGTTTGGTTTACATACTGACTGATATTGTAGCTTTAGACTATAGACAAGATGCTTTAGCTGTCTACCTTGGAATAAGAAATATTAATTTGGCACCATCTGAAAAAAAAAAGCAAACTGCTGATGAAGTTGATATATAAGAAGCTTATTTAATTATCACTGTAGTCGGTGATGATGTAAGTATCTCCTTTAATTATAAAAGCACTACGTGCTTGTATCTTAACTGTTATTTCTCTATTAGACTTTCTCTATAAATCTTTTACCATTGAAGGTGTTACTTATGAAGTTAAGAAAGAAAAAAACTATATTAATTCCTGTACCTGTCCTGACAATATTGGCATATGTAAACATATGTTCTTGGTGTCAAGAGTTAAATCTATCCCCTTCTCTTTGCGCAAGTCAGTAAATTTAAATAGTAGTGCTTATATTGTTGATGAAGAAAGAGGAAAAATGAATCGTATGCCTTGCTTGTTTGGTGATGCTACCAACTACATGAATATCTTAAAAAAATGAAGTAAATAAGCGTGGTTCTGAAAGAAGCAGCTTGATCAGCGAAGAAGGAATCCATATTGTTAAAACCACCATCTCTTATTTCGAGAAACTTGATAAACACTATCAAGAATTCCTCTCTCGCCGGTCTTAGCTTAATTATATTATATGCGTTTTCAAATCTTAAGATTTTTTTTCAAAGTCATTAATTTTTCAATCCCATGCTTGTGACCTACGGTCTGATGAGTATTTAGACCTATCTTTACATTTGATTGGCAGTTTTTTTTTACCTCTTCAATTCTATTTTATTGTCAATAAAATATCACCTAAACTTCTATTTTCATACAAAAAAAAACAAATTAAGTTAAAAAATGATATAAGCATCATTAGATAAATAAAAAATAAATCAGACAGATCCAAAAGAAGAAAAGTACATAAAAAACACGCCAAAAATCTTGTTTATTGTTTATTTGCAGAGAGAATTTTCTAGATTGAAAGAAAAGTCTCTAGGTGTATTGCAGTGACCGCTTTTCATTTTTTATACACTTTTTTTTTGTTGAAATGTAAACAAACATTGTGATTGGACCAAATATCCTTCGTTTATTGTAATGTATTTTTTAGCAATATGTTTTTAAACAAATTAAAGTGTCAAAGTCGTTAGGATCATTAGAAAGTTTTTCAATTCCAGAACTTTTTAGGTTATCTATTTTATACAAAACACCTTCACTATCAATATTTACTTTTGCAATTGTATAAAAATGAATTCCAGCTCGATCAGTTGAATAGGTTTTTGCATGTATCTCGTATTTAACTCCGTAGAATGGTTCAACTTCATAAGGAAAATTCGAACTATCGGGAGCTAAATGATGATGTGGAAAATCTACTGATTTTCACTGAAATAAAAAAATAATAGTAGTGCATGTAGTCTCGATCCATCGCTTTTTTTTCGATTGAGCGAAAACTCGATGCCCAAATTTAGACATATACTACATCCTAAAATGGATTCTGTTTTTTAAATTTCTCGTTTGCTTACCCTAAGAAAGCTCTCAAGTAAACTTTTTTTTTAATAAGTTTAGGTCCTCATTTTGGAGATAGCAGTACTGCGAAACAAATAATTGTAATATCTGACTTTTTATGTAATATTTTTGAGATGTTGAAGCTTTCGCTAATTTGCAGAAGTTAAAAAATAAGGTTTTTTTTTTTTTTTTTTTTTTTTTTTTT
>VCJA01002846.1:2895-13964 GCA_024139275.1 Backusella macrospora
TAAATAAACAAATACACTTATATATATATCACTAAGAAAAATAAAATCTATAGTGTAAACAATGACGAGCTTCTCTTATATTTTCTGATCTGGAAGGAACCACGACTTCAGTTGCAGTGAGATATCCCTTGTTCTTAGATATGTAATTATTTGTACGACTGAATTTTTAAATTTAACTGTAATTCCAATTATTTCTTTAATATATACACGAGAATACAGTTATACGTAAACATAGCTAACTATGGCCTGGTATACTACGTGGATTATTAAAACACAAAAATTCTACCTGCTTAAAAAAATACTTCTTAGAAAAATAATTACATAAACTCAGGTGGTATAATTATCTCAGGTTCAAAGAATTGAATCTAATAGCAATGGTTCTAGAAAATCTCAAGATTTTTAACAAAAAAAACATCGTATGAAAGACTGGCTTCTTCTCATCAAGATAATTAAACTGTATATATTAAATTATCTTTTGTCTTGATTCCCTAATTCCAATTTCTTAAATCTTCTATATGTCACTAAAAAATCCTTTAGATGGATTATTTCCTCCGTAAAAACAGGCTTATGCATACAACGACAGACTCCTACTTTTGGTCTAAGAAACACAGCTGAAAAACTGATTGGACTCTGAGTTTATTATTAGGTCATTTTAACCCCCCCAAAAAAAACGGATATATTTTACTCCTACTGAAATAAGACACTTCGAAGAGTTGACGTTCTTTATCACTATTCCAATATTCATTCACTTATATTATCTATTTATTCCTTTGATACAAATTTAAGTTACTTGTTCATTTAAAAATTGTTTTTGATCTTATATACACATCAAACTTTAATTTTGCACAGTCTTCCGATATTTCTTTTTTTTAATTTGACGTCAATGATTGAGCTATTTTTGCATAAAATGTAGATACTACCAGTGAAATGGTACGTAACACGATAGTATCATTACAATCAAAAGTAAATATAATGACAATGAAAAAATAATAAAAGAAGGAGATACTTCAATTATATAAAATAAAACAGGAGAAAATGATATTGAAATACTCTATGAAGTGGTATTCTTTATACAACAGGCACAAATACGCAAATAAATAGGCGTATTTTTGAGTCATATTCTATTTTAGTGTTTCCGAAAAAAAAAATGACAAATAACACGTGATTAACGTTTTATAAAGTTTTTTTTGGTAAATTGTTGAAGTTATTTTTATTATCTGTTCAATTAAAATTAAAAATATACATATACCTTTTCTCTTCTTTCTCTATTCTACATGAACATTGCACCTTCTCATGCCAACAATATTAGCACCCAAAATAATAGCAAGCCAAAACATTTCATAATACCTTCTGTTCATTCCGATAGTAATGGCGCTCATCCGCCCTACTTTGATGTAAGTTGGCAATAGACAACCACTTACAAATCACTCTTTTACTCATCTACTGGCTATTTTATTATTACTATTGCTATTACTGCTGCTTTAAAAAAAAATAGGCTATTGTTGCAGGCGGTATAGGAGGTTCAACAGCTGATTTTTTGATGCATAGGTAAAGTATTATCATAAAGTGTTATATCGTTTAAAAAGAAGAACAAGAAGAAAAAAAGAAAGAAAATTAGAGCGAGGGAGACTCAGAAACACGAAACTTACAATATATATATACTATAAAATATAGTGTTGATACGGTCAAGACTCGATTACAAGGACAACCTCAACACCGAGCACCTAAATATTATAACATGGTACAGGCTTATAAATTAATATTCAAAGAAGAAGGTGTTTTTAGAGGTTTATATTCTGGTATTACACCTGCTATGCTTGGATCGAGTAAAGTATACATAATTTTAGTAAATAGAAGCGCAAGCTATCAATAGAAAGAAACGCTAACATATAATTATTTTTTTAAAAAAAAAACTTTTAGTCCCGGGTACTGCGCTTTATTTTGGCATTTATGAATTCACCAAACGTAATTTAACCGCGAATAATGTACCAGAAGTCATCGCACATTTAACTGCAGGCTCATTGGGTGATTTAGCAGCCTCGGTTGTGTATGTTCCATCCGAAGTATTAAAGACACGTATGCAACTTCAGGGTAAATATAACAATCCTCATTTTGTTAGTGGATATAATTATAAAGGCACTTGGCACGCCACAAAAACAGTAAGTATATTATACATTTTAGTGTAAAAAAGAAAAAGAGGGAGCTGAGAAAAAAGAAGCTCATTTCTTAAATGTTAGATTATTAAATATGATGGATATGGCGCACTATTCCATGGATTTAGAGCAACTATTTTACGCGATGTACCTTATTCCGCTATACAATTTGCATGTTATGGTAAAAGAGAGAAGACAAAGAAGAGGGGGAGTGATATATAAATGTGTATACTCAATCTATTATGTACATATATAGAACAATTTAAGAAATTCGCTCAGCGTAATGTTGTTCAACCTGGCGAACAACTTCCATTGGGTATAGATTTACTTACAGGTTCATTAGCGGGTGGCATCGCAGGCGCTGTCACGACACCATTAGATGTGATGAAAACACTACTTCAAACACAAATTAGCACAAAGAAACAGAAGGATATTGGCGGAACTGCCAAACATTACAGTGGAATTATAGATGGCTTAATATGGAACTATAAAAATCAAGGTATTGGGGGTCTATTTAGAGGCATTGGCCCTCGTGTATTTTGGACCAGTCTTCAAAGTGCGATCATGTTTGTTATTTATGAACAAGTACTTCATTTGGAGGAGGCATTACGTAAAAAGGATGAATGGCCGCCTTATAAAATCATTCAACATGTACATATAGATTAGATATTAAAAAGAAAACTTATCACCCCTTTTTTTTCGTTTATTTGTTTATTTGTTTGTTCTCATTTTGCGTCTTTTTCTTTGTTTATTATTAATTTATTCCCAATTATTTGTAATATACTCTTGATAATTCTTCCACCTGCATGTAGATTGTAGAGTCTTATTCTTTCATTTATTAAGTGTGATAGGTCAGGTGACTATACAAATGGGATATGAACTGTGGTGTATGACATAATTTTTCAAGTCAGCCAACAGCAGGAGTCGAATTTCCTTCCGAATAAACAATGGCTTCGTCTGTCATTCTTTTTCAATTGCTTAAAAATAAATACCACGAGGATCACCTAACCAATAATCTGCAGAGTTGTATATATTAACGTATAATATATTATACATTTTACAAGTTTAGAATTTATTTCGTCGCTCCTCCAATATATAAATCGGCATCAACTTATTTCAATATGATTGTCAGACTTCAAATTTTCAAAAATATTATATGTGCATTGTTAAAGCCCACTACACGTCTCGTATATTCTTTGATTGTGTACAATAGGTATACTCATCGAGGTTGTCGCGGTATGTGAAATAATAGCAGGATTGTATACCTATACATCGATATTGTGTAGGATAACTCCATCGTGACATCAGTCCTTTCTTTATTTGTTCTCTACCCATTATTGAACTATAGCTCGAAGTTTCTACGCCATCAATATCATCAACACTTATATTACTACTGTTATTACTACCGGAGAGGACAGATGAAATAACATAGAAATGTGGAGATCTGCTATCTGACATAGATCTACATATATATATGCTTATGTTTATATTTATAAGAGATACTACGACTACATCTATTATATGATCATATCATACAAGATTTCCTGTGCATCGGTGACAGATAATATATTATAATAAAAATTTATATAAGGTTGCATGCATTTAATTTAACAAACCTATTTATATATTCATAGTATATATACAATTTATATATTAGAATAGATATTACCAAGGATAAGAACGTTATGAGAAAGATCTACTTGTTTTACAAAAACTTGGATATGTTCAGTAAGTGGTTCAGGTATGGCCCCTTCTTCAACCCCCGAATGTAGATCGGACAAATGGCTCGAGACCTATTTCATAGTATTATATATTCATTGTATATATGCATTAGATTTATTTGGTTAGTTAAAAGATTTTTTTTTATCTTAACGGTGAAATGAATAGCACCCCATAAATCATAAGTAATACAAAGAACATCTTCACCAAGTCAATATGAGTTACTAAATATATATGTATATATAAATCGGATTTTAAGCTTTCTCTTACTTCTGCCCCTTTTCTGTTTTTTTCTGTTTTTTTCTTTCTTACTTTAGTAAGATCAAATAGACATTCTCTTATAATTATAGCAAATATATTTGAAATTAATAGTCCCTAATAAATTGGCTTCTATTTATCCATTGAATGTTGTAAACAACGTCCACCTAGCTCAGTTCTAATACTTAACTCAGGCTAATCTGAAGTATCTAACTATTGATTTAATATCCGTCACAAACGCTAAAAAAATATAACATATGTTAAACAATATTAAAATATCAGATCATAAAATATCATCTAACTAATGGATTGACCTGATTATAAAATAACCAATGATCCCTCATCAATATAAAAAGAGCTCACAATTGTAAATAAATAAAGAAAAGATCAATTTTGTCAAGTTTAATAATTATAACTGTTTTCCTTTATTGTTTCTTGATAAGATATAACATTGAAATATAATATAATAATATCACCTCAATAGCCGAACACCTTGTTATCACTTGTTCCTCTACCATACAATCATTTGTAGCTAATGAAAAAATAGTCTGATATTGCTCTTGGATTGTATTAGTACATCTAGTTCTTTGATAATGTTGTACTTGTTGACGGAGATAGATATGGTACGATACATTTGCTACGTCTTCTATCAAAAGTAAATGGTAATAATCATATCTAAAATGAAAAAGTCAAAATGAGAAAAAGGTTTTTAGCATGAATCTTGCTATCATGAAAACAAGGAGAAACTCCTAAATATGGAAATATCAGAGTAGTTGAAAAACTATAAGTTTTAAAAAAAGGAAAGTGATCTATCAAGTAAATAAGAATGATCTAACGTGTTCATATCCTTTCTATTTAGGTATATGGTGCATTTACACACACACATGAAAAAATGTATGTATGTTTGTATTAATTTTAAGAATATGAGTAATAACAATAAAAGAAAAGTATGTACATATAAAATTTATGCATATATTTATAACGATGTCGAATATATACATGTGTGTTTACATAGACATACGTCTGTTCTAAAAAGAAGATATTTTCTCTATTTATTTTTTCATATAATAGTATCAATAATACTAATAGCTTTTAGTGATAATGAATAAAGAGGAATATAAAAAATAAGAAGCGTATGTACTATATATACTATATACAAGGGTACATCTACAAAACAATCAAAAAGATTCTAAGATGGAGTTTCAAAATCCAGCTTTACCAAAGCAAACAAAATATTCATAAGTACATGAATCATAACCAAAAGATACCCAATAATCATTTCAGGATAACGCTTAAACTCTCTTATAGCTTGCTGTGTGATTGAATGATTGAATACCCTTTTAAAAGTAGCTCTGGTGATATACGAACTAGCCAGTTCACTTGTCCATATCACAATAGCGGCTAGAAAAGTACGATTATGGTTATAAGGACTTCCATCACGATCATCCATGTGGAAATAAGGATATGCCGCACGGTTAGGGCCAAAATGAAGAATGTTTACCCAAAACAAAAAGCCAAGCATTGTTGTATTTTCAGCCAGATTGCGAAGATAAAAAGATCTCCCAATCTTTTCCTTGTATTCGTCATACGTCAATGTTACACCCAGAAAACGGACAAGCCAGCGATGAACACGTTCTGTCATTGCGATCGGATAATAAAAACATACCCAAAGAAAAGACGCTAGTTGAACAATAGCAAATTGATCGACGGATCTTAAGCGAGCGAATAAATTTCTGTAAAATATGAAATAGATCATGAAAAAATAGAGTTTAAAAATGCTAGCAAGTGGATGCGATCTGATTTTCCGATAAAGGATATAATCTGTTATTGCATCCATGATATAAATAGCACCTACCCAGCTATAGATATAAAAAAAGGCATCCCATGCTGTATGTGGTAGTGTCGATAAAAAGACGTAAGCATACATCTCACCACCAATAAGGGCAAACAAAGCAACGCCAAGTGCCGCACAGAACCACAAGAATCGTCGATACGAAGCCGGTGCACGCATACGTGGTAGCTCTCTAACCGCTGTCGGAAATAAAAGCACTCGGCTAAATGGTTTGTTGTCCTTATCAAGAGTGTTTTTATTGGAGGAGGAATAGTTGATAAAATGGCCCACTGTACCATGGTGTCGACGATCCATTCGCTTCTGATGTATTATAAAAAACGCCAGCCAGAGTGGCATCGCCATTGTAAAAAAAGTGAGCACAATCCATATAATTGAGGACTTCTGAAAGAGATTTGAAATATAAAACATAGCACCTATGACTTGACTGATTAACCAAAATAAGCTAAAGGTCACTTTAGCACCCAGTATTTTTGGGTACCACTATCATACAAACAAAGAAAAAAAAAAAGCATTTTAGTAGAAAATATAAACAAGGAATAGAAAGAGAAAACATTGCATTGCGAACTTACATTTAAAGCATATATACTGAACAGCTTTACAATTAAGAATAATGCAATTCCATTATAGATTCCATAATACCAAAATAAAAAGAACCAGAAGTTGATACGACTTGGACCACCGCTTTTTATATCATCAGTATATTCGCACACTAAGGTCGCACAATCATCGAATGGGATGGGTACCGAACACCATACCAGTACCTGAATTACAGTAGAAAAAAAAAAGTTTTTTTTAATAAATACATTCTTCATTTCAGTGATTTGTTGATCTATTTTGTATATGTGTGCTTTTTACCACTGCAACAGGCAGGATATTCAATAGCATTGCTCTTTTAAGAATAGACGATGTCCATTTTTGGATGCTAGAAGGTGTCGGGTGAACGATATGATGCAATAAAGGTGTCTCTTCATCTGTCACTTCTCTAGGTAAAGGGTGTGAGATATATCGTAATAGGTTCTCACTACTAAACTAAAAATGATAGTTTTTCGTATTTGGTTTTTAAATGTATTATTTTTAAAAAATAATGATAATAATGATAGTATGCATGTAAATGTATATGTTTACTTATTTAAACGAGGCATATTATACTAAAGAAAGGAGGAAGAGAAAAGAAGCTTACATTCCAACTGTCTTCATTGTTTCCTTGTTGAAATTGCATCAACATTGCGAGAAATGACGATAGTAATAAGTAAAAGAAAATATATAAAATAAATAAAAGAGAAGAAAGAAAGAGAAGAAAGACTAGGCTTTAACAAAATAAAAAATATTTTGTATGTAAGTAGATGAATGAGAGCATGCACAAAACCTTGACTGACTTTAATTCAGTTACTAAAAGTTGTGTTTTCCAAACACACTTTTTTGGAAAAGTGTGTCGGATTAGAAAATGTAGTCGGATTTTGTAATAATAAAGACTACTGGACAAGGATGAAGTGCATCCATCGTTCGTAGTTGCTTGGAACTTGTAGAGATAGTTCATAATAGAACAACGTATTATTTAAATTAAATTAAATTAGCTTTAATGATTTAAATGTATAGAGAAATTAGTTTATTGATAGTTTTCAAAGAAAGATATTATAAAAAAGGAAAGCTTGATTCTGAAGCATATGAGTCGTTGGAGCTGAATTTGAAAAAAAAACTATTTTTTAACACAACTTTTTACTTTCACGGCATTTCTATCTCTTCCCTCTTATAAAAAGAAATGCTTCATGCCACACTAAACAACGTTGTACTCCGAAGACGTTCAAACTTCAGTTTTTTTTTTTAAAAAAAAAACTTTCCCGCAGGCCAACGTTGGAAAGATAAATAAGTCTTATATCAGGATACGATACATGAATAACTATGCGTCCACCGACGAAGGAAAGGACAATGATTTGAAATATTTTACTTTTATTACTTATTGAAAATAAGTCTCAAAGAGTTTATCAATGCCTTCATCAAATTAAGAAGTACAGTAGTGAAAAAAAAAAACGCGCTATTGAATATATATCTGAATACGCTGACAACCATAGGGGAAACTAAAAATAAAAAACTCTATCAATGATCTGATTTAATAAGATATTGTAATAGATGACAATGTCTCTGATATCACTTTTAGTCAGAGATCGTATTAGTATGCTCCTAGTACAAAGTCCTTGTATAAAAGGATATTATTGTTGAATATTCTTCAAGTGAGTCTATCTCTTTTTTAATATCAGAGTACTCTTTATGGTTTTAACTGAAATTGGATCAGAGATGAAAAAAACAAATGTAGATATATGTAAAAGTGACATTACATATTTCTCAGACCGCAAAAATCAGACATTTTACTGTAAGAATATGCGCCCTTATATTTACATTGGGGCATTGATTTGTAGCTTTTTTATGCCCATTTTCCAAGAGTGTTTTATACCCATTTTAAAGTCACCTACGAATGAGTATATCACAGTCATGTATTTCTTATTTTCCCAAGAAAGATCGATTCTTGCGTTGGAAGAGTGTTTAGAACTAAACGTACAAAGAATATTCTATATCGCCAATCAAATATTCAATTGATTTAACGAACAAATTGAGGGCCAGGGAAAAGTATTGTTTCTAATATACAAGCATATCTATTTATTTAAAAAGAGAGACAGAACTTTATAATAATAATAATAAAAAGCGAGTACACAGTGGCCTTAATCATTCTAAGTATATTATTGACATTTGGCATTTGACATTTGACATTATCATTTTATTACCTTTTTGATAAAAAAAAAATGGCGCTAAATGGTATTATATGAATGATCCACTTATTTAAATATAATATTTAATGTTGTTATCATGTCTCATGGCAGAAAACATCAATTTTTAGTACAATTAATAATCATTAGAAAAAACACGTTCGATATCAACTGAAATCATTCCATTTAAGTAAATTGGTAGAAAATCGATGACGCAGCTTTACAGCTTTTATTTCAATTTTTCTGTTACTTCTTACTCCTCTCTTTTTTGTTTCTGTTTCTTTTTGTTTATCATGTCTGAACAACATATTTTATATACACAACAAGATAAGTATAACATGTACGATAAGTTTCCTTCCTTCCTTATTTCTTTATTTTATTATATATAATATAGTGTCATTATTTTGTTTATATATAGTAAGCTTTTTAATGCAAATTACTAAGCAAACAATATTACTAGTCCTAGTAGTGCTCATTATGACGAAACTACCAACACGTTTTCTATTGTTCCTCAAAAAGAAGAGAAATATTCTATTACACCAAATCAAAAACAAATAGTATCGTCATTTAAATCAAAGTCTTTCACAATTTTAAACCAGGAAAAGACAAAATATAAAATCACCAAACCATTCGCGTCGCGTAATAATCAACGTGACACCGCGCCTAAATTTCATAAAGACATCGGTGTACTCAGCCGGAGTCTAAAAACCAACATGACTCTTATAACTTATAACCTCATGTTTGATTTGAGTCAGTCCAGCAGACCTAATGATATGTATGTCTACGAACAAATAAAGTGCCAGGCGAATAGTAATAAGAATAACATAAATGGTATAAAAATACATTTTCAAGGAAATAAAACAAAGTTTAAAAACATTAAAATGAAATCATATGTTACTGTACTAACCATTTATATACATACACGCACAAAAAACCAATATATATATATAACAACAGTGGCAGTAACAACAGCGGCGACTACGACCTTCGGAGTGGAGGAAAATAGCCGAGAGATTAAAAAAGAAATAAAACTCAGTACTTATAATGACGATGCTGATGGTGATGAAGATCTCTTCTCAGTTGACTCTAACTTAGATGATATCTTGGATGGTCTACTACTGGAATATCTTAATAATAATAATCAGGAAATATAAATGCATTTGTCATAGATATGGAATTATCAGGTAAACCATTTAAAGATAAAGAAAGAAAATAAAAATAATAAAAAAGGGGAGGAAGAAGATAATGAAAAGAGAAAAAAAGTTATTTATCTATATATAAACTCTTTCATGTATGCTATATAGTCTATCTAAACATATAAACATATTTCTGTATTTCAACATATATTTCTCTTCTCATCTTTTATTCTCCTTTTACTTTTATTTTAAACATCTTCCTTTTTTCTTCTTCACCCTACTATTACTACTAAAAACAACAAGGTTTAATCGATCAATAACATCGGAGTTGTTTTACTTGCTGTTGTCAATATAGAAAAGCATGATTAATATATTTATTCATTAATATTGAGTTCTGCAAGGATTTATATTTAAAATAATAAACCAACTTTGGATATAAAAAAAAAGCTAATTAATTAATGCTTGTTTTACCCTTTTTAAATCATCCTGAACTCCTCTCTTACTCCCCTGATTATATATATATATATTATATTTTTTATATATACATATTGCTTTATTATTTTTTTATAATGGCGTTTATTTGTTTATGATACATAGAAAAGAGTAAACACCAATTTTTCATCTTATTAATAATATAAATAAACACATGAACATATATAAACTTTTTGGTTTTGCCGTTTAAATATTATTATTATTGTCGTCCTATCTGGAAAAAGCAATAAGCTTGTTTACTCTTCATATAAAATAACCTAATTTGGCAAGTGTAGATTGTCTGAGCGTGCAAATATAAAAATGGGGCTAAACTAAGGATCTTTTATTTTTTTTTTGTGCTCTTTCTCTTTTTTTATTCTTTCTCTCTTATACATATATCTTTCTTCTTAAATTTTGATAATAATGAAAAGTCTCTGTGCAAGTAAAATCATCAGTGGTAGATTGCTTACACCAGCCCTACTTATTTTACTGTCACTGTTAATTATACTTCCCTCAGCTGCGCTAGCGCAGCTCGAATTTTTTGTCCATTCAATCCAAAGCCCTTTCACCATCCTATATTATTCTTGGAATAATCTGACAGTCAGATATCTTTATTCACCGTGGTCTATTATTACTCTTTTATTTTGTATATACAAGGTAAAGTTTGATTTGTCAATATTAAAACAAGTGCACAAAAAAAAAAAAAAAAAAAAAAAAAAAA
>VCJA01002859.1:789-11863 GCA_024139275.1 Backusella macrospora
TCTTTGATGGATTGGATTTATTACACTATTTTAATATCCTCTTGAGAATTACTAATGGATAAAGTCGATTTCCAAAATTTTAACAGGAACTAATTGATGATCAATCAAGATCAGTATCCTATTCATATATTATAGTTTAAATAGAAAGTGTAAAAATTTTTCTTTTATTAATCTTGAATCACAATACGTCTCTAATTTGACATCCAAGCATAGATTATTCTTGTTTACATCACATTCTATATTATTGCTTTCTTTTTCATCAAGGTCACACAATCTCCTCCTGTCATTGTTTCAGTGATATGATGTTACAAGATTACTCGCCTATCAATAGATTCAGCCTTATTTATTTTCCCGAATAACATTACAAATGATATTCACTTTAGTTTAATTAGATGCTCTTTACCCGTTGTAAAAAATTAGCAAGGTGTCTTAACATCTAAATTTTATGAAAAATGCAGATTCTGAGTGAATTTTTTTCCACAGTCTGTATGTCTTATAGCTTTTCCTTTATTCGTATGCATAGCAGATACTGTTTCTAAATTTAATTCTATGATATATTTTCTTTTATCTATATTTTATTTCTAACAAGATGACTATTTTATTCATCTTGTTCTGCTTTCATGGAACTATTTATGTTCTTTTATGTTCTTTATTTCCTTTTAAATTGTATAAATACTCCTGTATTAAAATCTCAATAAAAGTATCAATCACCCCATCAATTATTCATACATAAACTTTATAGTAATTTATTTTACTTTAAAGAATTGTTTATTATTTCTCCTATTATTTCTATGTATTTTATAAATATGTATTGATCTCTTGACTATATTTTAAATCGTTGTACTTCTTTATTTATAAATCTTTTCTTATATATTATACTGTAAGTACTGAAGCTTACTCCGTTTTGGTGGTGCCCACTACAAATCAAAAACTTTTATATAAAGATTCTCTATTTCATTTCTAACAACAACCGATACTACAATACCACGACAGAGTTTTCAATGATATGATCCATATAATGACAATAATATTGAAAGAAAAAGTCGGCTTGAAAATATAGACAAATATAATACAAAAGCAAATGAAAGTTTAAATCGTAACAGCAATATTAATCTAGATGTTATTTGGGATACAGTTTATAGCTTTTTACAAATTGACTAAATCAAATTTATTATAGTTTAGATCTAGCTATATCACGATCGCCCAGTAATCTTTCATCATTGTCATAGACATAACGATGAGCATGAGCCTAGTTTTTTCTTTTGGTTAAGGAATATACTAAAGATAATATGTAATGTGTATATAAATTATTATAAAGCACACCTTGTAACAAGTGTTTCTTATTTTATTTTTTTATTTTTATTGTTTTATTAGCATATATTTTTTTTCCTATTTTTTTTATTATTTATTTATTCCTATTTCTCTTCTCTTCTCTTCTTCACATGATTTCATTTCTTGATTACTTTTTATAAGTCAGATTTTTGAGTGGATCATAATATTTTGTTAAATCAAGTAAATTATGAATATGCGAGCCAACCTTAAAATATGGATCACGTTAAACCCCACAAATTTTTAAGCTACATTATATATAAGTGCCTTGATCCGCTTTTTATGCTAATGATATGTGATTTTGTCAGTATTTTTTTCTTTTCCACATCTTATTCCAGACTTGACATAGAAAAGAAATTTAACATTTACATTTCACCCATAAAGGCACTTATACGTTATATTCTGATCCAAAAGACTTTATACATTAGTAGGTATAGCTCATACTTATGATAAAATCGACCGTAATAAAGTATCACATATTAAACTTAAACAGGAATACACTTAAAAAAAAATCAAATTTTCAACATCATAACTTTAATAAAACGAGGTACTTTTATTAACCGTCGATTTTTATATCTTATTATATTTCATATATTTATTATTGGTGAAAGATGTATTACTGCTATAATTTTTATTATTAGGCAAACTTTAGCTAAAGTTATTGAAATAATTATCCTCATCACTGATAGGAGAGTTTACAGTTACATCCGTTAAAATTTTCAACCCCTCTTCTAAGTAGATTAGTCATAGTTGACATCATTTTGTCGGTCATCATCACTGCTGTTATCCTCATCCTCATTATCACTCCCACCATACTCTGTATCATAGTTGATTTCGTTTTCACAATCGCTGTTGTCAATAGAAGAGTCGTCATAGTTTATATCATTATAAGAATTGTCATCTAAAGTAGCTTTGTTTTGTATCAAGGTCTCTTTAAGTCGTTTGATTTCTTCATCTTTTGCTTTTTGTTGTGCTTGCATTTCAGCCTTTTCTCGTTCGAGGATTTCTAATTTTTGTTGTGAACTATCTTTTTGGTCTTTATCTCGTTGAATAAGACTTAAACTCAATTGGACAGCCTCCTCTAATTTCTTTATTTTTTCTTCCATGAATTTCATCTTGTCTTGTTCACTTTGACTTGTTGAAGGTAACTGTTCTTGTTCGTTGGTGTTGGTAATCTCGCGATCGTTTGTTTCTTTTCTTGAATTGTTTGATTTCATTCTATCTGTCATTTGTTGTTTTTCATTTTCTTCTATTATTATTATTATTTTTTAAGAAACATATATATAGGTATATATTTACACTTTGTTTTCTTATAACAATATCTAATATTACTACCTTCTTCATTTTTAGGGTAATATCCTTTTTCCTTTACTCTTTCTAATGCTTCTTTTGCATCTTTATATCCATTTTCATCAGCTTTTTTATACCAAACAACTGCTTTTTCAAAGTCCATAAATTCGACTTCTTTTTCGTAAATCCACCCGAAATAATACTGAGATTCCGATTCCCCTTTATTAGCTGACTTTGTCAACCATTCCATAGCTTTATGGACATCTTTACTAACGCCTAATCCTAGTAAATACAATTCACCAATATTATTTTGAGCACGCACATTGTCACTACTATCAACTGCTTTCAGATACCAATCCATCGCTTGTTTATAATCTACAGAAACACCTAACCCATTGCGATAGAGTATGCCGATATTGCACTGAGCGGAGGCGTTTCCATTGTCAGCTGCTTTCAGATACCAATACATCGCTTGGTTATAATCTATAGGAACACCTAACCCATTGTGATAGAGTATGCCGATATTATACTGAGCGGAGGCGTTTCCATTGTCAGCTGCTTTCAGATACCAATACATCACTTGGTTATAATCTACAGGAACACCTAACCCATTGTGATAGAGTATGCCGATACTATACTGAGCTCTGGTATGTCCATTATCAGCTGCTTTTAGATACCAATCCATCGCTTGTTTATAATCTACAGGAACACCTAACCCATAGCGATAGAGTAGGCCGATATTACACTGAGCTGAGGCATTTCCTTTGTCAGCAACTTTTAGATACCAATACATCGCTTGTTTATAATCTATAGGAACACCTAACCCATTGTGATAGAGTATGCCAATATTACACTGAGCGGAGGCGTTTCCATTGTCAGCTGCTTTCAGATACCAATACATCGCTTGGTTATAATCTACAGGAACACCTAACCCATGTTGATAGAGTTCACCGATATTACACTGAGCTGCGGCGTCTCCATTATCAGCAACTTTTAGATACCAATTCATCGCCTGTTTATAATCTACAGGAACACCTAACCCATTGTAATAAAATACGCCGATACTATACTGAGCTTTGGTATGTCCATTATCAGCTGCTTTCAGATACCAATCCATCGCTTGTTTATAATCTACAGAAACACCTAGTCCCTGTTTATAGAAATAACCAATATTATACTGAGCGGCACTATAGTTTTGAGCTGCAGATTTGCGATACCATGCCAGTGCTTTGTAATGTTTTTCTTTATTTTTATACTTTATAGCAATGTTATAAAGTGTCCTTCCATCGCCTTGTCTAGCACCTTGAATATCCTCTTTAGTCAACTGAATTCCATCGCCTGTTTTTTTTTTTTAACTAATTAGTAACTTCATTGACCAAATCTCTTGAAATCAAGAAACCTACTTTGCAAAGAAGAAAATAGCTCCTCCTCACTGAAAGCTTCTTTAGTGCTTTTAAATGTGTTAGACATGCTTAATTTTTATTTAAAAAAAAAAAGAAAAGGAAAAACAAAGGACTAATTTATTTTAGTGTCACCAAGTACTTCAAGTTTTGTCTAAGCCCATAGGAGTTTATAATCATATATGGTCTTATTCAAGTTATTCTTTCTACTTTTATTAAAAACGAGTCAGATCAGGTACATACCGCTTTTTTTTTCCTGCATGAAATAAGTTTATTTTCATTATTTAAAGTTTGGAAAAGCCTGAGACACGAGTATGAAAATTGAGAATTCAAAATCGTGGATCAAGTGACTATAAACTATGGATCATATATATTGTTGCTTTAATAAGGGAATGAGGGTGTATATGTTTTTGTTGGCTAATATAATAAGATAATATAAAATTGAGCGCAGAAAGTAAGTTATTGCTTTCAATTAGGGTCCGTATTCGATATGAAGATGTATAGGATTATGATTTTTAAACTTTGCGAAGATTTGGCAGTAATCAGATCTACAATGCGCTTTGTTATTCGTGTCATAGGAGGGTTTTTTAATCGGCGTTTTAATTCATCTCATTTATTATTGATGTGTCCTTGATGTATTATTCTTGTTTCTTTAATTTTGTTTCTTCTATTATACTTATCATTGCTAGCATTGTCGATGTTTTAAATCGAATTGATTGGTTTTTTATCATCATGTAAACTTTCACCTTGTATCTTTTAGATAATATCTTTATTCATTTATTCTCCTTAATGGCATCTTTATATCTCGATTTATATTACAAGGTGCTTTTTTTATATGCCAACTAACTGTAATTTTTACCAATCTTTAAATAAATATTCAACTTCGTGGATCAAACTTCGTAGATATGTTGTATCGGGATCTGAGTTATCTGTATCGACTGAAAAACTTGCTATCCAAATAAAACATTGGTTTCAATAATTAAATTCACTATCACAAAGGGCAACTATTAAAATGTAGATTTAAGGATAAAAGGTACACGCTTTTTATTTAAATAAGGATAATAACTAATTTATAGCAATGTTGGGTGTACAAATAATTATCTAATATAATACCATCTTATAGAAAGGGAGTATAATCACAACAAATGTACTGATCGTCACAGTCACAGACATCCATTACCAATTTCTGTTGGCTTCAGATTATCTGCAACAAATACTTAGCAGCAAAGTTTACTTTGAATAATTGATTTTGAATGTGACATAATGGCAGTGATATGTAAACCCAAAATTATCATCTCCTGACTTTACAAATTTTGTATTTAAGAGTTTGTTTCACAATATCCAATAAATTATCTTTTACACCCAATTACCAATTTTCAGAAATAAGACATATCACTGCACATAATTTACCAATCAGATCTATCAACCCAAAGTTAACTTATTCACTTTATTTTACGGACCTTTTACTTTTGTAGTGAACTCCGTCAACAGCAACATGCACGTTTTTAAGAACATCCTCAACCATTTTGATAGAGGTGACCGATAGTACTCTGAGTAATTTTTATTTCTATCCTTACTCATTGATCTAAGATTTCATGATGGCTTGTAATCTACAGGAACATTCTGTTTTCTTCTCGATATATACAGTCACTATATATTTTTTTTTAATCCAAAAGATTTTCTTTATTAACAGCTTTCAGGTGCCAACCTATTGGTTGCTTATAAATACCCAAGAATGCGTAATAAATTTTCGAAATATATATATTAAACCAGTGAGGATTATAAATTTGATTTAACTCGATAGACATTATTACACAAGAGTACTAATATGACATGTAATTGATATAGTCTCTCTTAATGTAGAGAAGTATTCCACTAATACAGATGATAGTGATAGCGAAAAATAATTTGTAGACTATTTTGAAGTAACAACGAATCCCCCTCCCCTCTTACATCGCCATAATAAACTCTTGTTCCAACAAGAGTAACTTTCTGTTGTCCTTTCTAGCCACAGTGTACTTACAACGTGGCTTTATAATAGTCGATGTAGAAGAGCTTAATAACAACTAATTATAGCAAAAAATTCAAGATGATTTATACGAGTCATATAAGAAAAATAAAGCTTTCTACTTCAGAAATTCATTACGCATTGTACTCGTTCCGATATTGGCATTATTCGGGTTAAAACACTCTAATTGATGATTCTAACAAATAATTGTTAGATAGGATACGGCTTAACTTTTTTTTTTTTACAATCAAACTTAATAAGCTTTTTAAAACAACTATAACATACCTAAAATGGTCTTATTGTTATCTTTTCTTTAGCTAATACACTATAACCAATACACCGTAACCAGTACTTTATTGAAACGAAAGAAAAAAAAATAGGAAAAAAATAAATAAACAAATTTAAACAATTTACAAGCAACTGAAGACTTCAAAGATCTGTTTCACTTGGGCTTCAACGGATTTGTTTGCTTCTACAATAGTGGGCATTAATAGGATAGCAAGTGCTTCTAGTTCTTTGTTGAGTGGAGCATTACCTAAAATTGGAAGCCTATCCATATCAACTTCATACAAATCAAATATATTGGAGAGGATTGCTTTTCTTTTGCCTTTTGATTCATTGATCCAGCTACTAACATTTTCTTTGGTGAGTTTGGCGTCGCTATTATTTGATAAAACCTCATTAGCAATTGTACAAAATATAGATGCAGACGGACTACGACCACGATCAAATTCACTTAAAGTAAAAAGTGAGAATGGATGGCAAGTATGGTTTATGGTGATTGGACCTGAAGCACGGCATAAAGAGTATGTTGATGGTAGGTGAAACTTTGCTCGTAGCTGCCGAAATTGGTGAGATATGATACCAATATCAGAAACGTGTGTTGTTAATGGGTCTTCAATCAATGCCTTTGCTGATTTTAATGAATTAAGATCGATAAAAATCTTAGATGCCAAGGAGTCTTTGATTGTATTGAGCATGAAATGAGATGACGTAGCACCAACCGATACAAAACCTTTTTCATCTAAACGAACACTGCAAGTTACTAATGCATTTGAAACTTGAGTTCCAATTATAAGCTTCTTTCCATCCCGTGCATCTAAGGAAGTAGGCCATACATTTTGGTGAAATGTTTTTATTGGTGGGGGCAACGAGTTTTCCATGACGCTGTTTTTCATTTTTCCAAATGATTCACGATGATAGTCAGTGGTTTTCGTCCTGCCATACATTTCAACCGTATTTATCATGATTGCTTGGTTGTTATTAGTATTCAAGATTATTGACCCAGCAAAAACAGCCGCAGAAAAATATTTGACTTGACGGTAAAATTGCCAATCTTTGTTCAGTAGTGTGCATATATCATCTGTTAAAGGAATATACTCCCGCTGTTTCAATAATGATGCATAAGGTGAGGTATCAAACAAATTGCTGAGTTCAGCATGAACTTGTGATGAGCAGTTTATACATAATGAATTAGTAGCACTGTCATCTTCGTATGGTCTTTTCATGGTTGGAATGGATTTTATAGCATCATGTTTTGTTACAAGCCTATTTACAATTGTATCATGAGCGAGTGCGTTTTCCTCATTTCCATGATTGTCCAATATTGCAAATGGCTTTAGCGACAAAGCATCCACAATGAACATTGTTTTATTCTTGTCATTTTCTGTACCTTTTTGCTGGCATGTGTGAGTGATTGCTTCGTTATATGTTCGGAGTTTTTTAGTGGGTTTATTAACACTTTGTGTTGAAGAAGGTATATCCAACTTTAAATTTGGTTTAATGATGGGTAATTCTTCATTTCGTTCCAAGATAAAATCTTCAGGTGTTAAATCCTCATCATACAAATCTGTATCAGGGTTATCAAAACCAATACCATCATCTTCTAAATATTCATCCGTGGCGTAAGCGTTTATTTCTTGATTAATGCTTTCCTCTCTTTTCAAAAAAAAAAGGGGGGATTTAGTTTCACAAATTAATGCAAACACATAAACACGCTTACGTTTCTTCAGTATTGTCAGTAACTATTTCGTTAATATGAACAGCATCAATGTGTTCTGCAAGCCGATCCAAGTCTTTCAACAAGTTATTACAACTTGGACAAGCGTAATTAATAATGGTTGCATTTTCTTTGACTTTGGTGACTTCAATTCCAAAGTTAAGAGAATAACGTGGGTTCCCTTTCAGTGGCGAAGGAAGGAGGATTTTCTCTTTTTTGGCGTAATGGCGGCGCAAGCTTTTCCTCTCCGTGAAATTATGACTTTTACATTTGTGGCAGGCCAATGCAATGAATAAACTCTGTTTTACCATTTGTATGAAATGAACGGAAGAAGGGGTATTATTAAACAGGAAAAGAAAAGAAGAAAAAAAAAGAGCGCTCAAGCAAACTTTGTTTTTTTTGTTGGATAAAAATGCATAATAGAAGTGTGAGCGTCATGTGACTCTTTACAGGTTGTTCTTATAAACATTAATGTGTAAAATACAATTGATCATTATTTAATAAAACAGTCTTCTTATTTACTCTTACAAGCAGATTGTACCAGATGCTGCACGAATGTTACACACACATTCATCTTCTCCGAACTCTTTTTTTTATTACCCATTTTAAAGTAAATAAACTTGGATAGCTCTCAGGTAGCTCTCAAGCAAACTTGTTTTTGTTTTAATAAGTTTAGGACCTCATTTTGGAAATAGCTATTTTGTGTAATATTTTAGAGACGTTGAAGCTTTTACTAATTTGCCCATGGATTCTTTTTTCAAATATCTAAATTAGGGAGAAGCATGAAGTTGTATTTTACAATTCTTGCACAGGTTAAAAAACAACGCGGTTTTTTTTAACATTATCTCCAACTTCAAAATCTTAAGTCTAATATAAACATGCCATCTCAAACCAATTTCGAATCTACAACTGTTAACATTGACTCAAGTGGGAACCGTAAGTTAGCGAAATGTATATTGATTTCTTTTGGGTTAGTAATTAGCATTGCAGCTACGAATACAAACTTTCCAATTTTTTTTATTTCTGTTGTAAATATCGTTCAACTAACTTAGTTCTAATTCTTAACTCAGGATAGTCTGAAGTATTTAGCCATTGATTTAATACCTGTCTAAAATGATATTGTTTTAAATATGAATAATTGGTTCTTTTGAATACCAATAGGTGCTATATTATATAGTCTATAGCATCACCAGGTTCTATAAGTACCAACAGATCATAATATAAAAGATGTTAAAATTATGATTTATCGAAGAACACCTTTTTAGAATGTGGGGTAAATTCAATCACCGAATTAGCATATTTTATATTACTTTAGAACAATCTGATCTTGTGCATGAATGAATGATAATGATGAAGTCACTTATTTTTTGAATGTTATTATTAATGATTATAATTGGTTCAAATATGAAATATACATGCTTTGTATATAATAATATTAACGAGTAATCCCAAAGAATGTACTAAAGATGTGTATTGAATTACCAAATATGATTGAATCACCCTGCAGATACCTCTAGCAAGAAGGCTAAAAAATAGCAGCAATGAAATAGGGGGGTTTGCTCTTACTTTGATCTCTTTGATGTACGTTTTTTTTTCGTCACTTTCGCCTACTTTTTTTTCGATTCCTTCACTTCAATTTTTTTTATATAACTTTATCACGTCTATTGTATCTACTGATACACTAATATTTAAAAATAGAATGAAAACCAAAGTTTTAACAATATTAACTTTATAATTTCATTAAAATAAGAAAATAAAATAATAAAAGACTAAAGAGAACAACTGTGATGGTGAAGACTTTTGACCTATTTATAAGAAGTGTGCCGATAGTATGTGTTCTGTGTTATTATAAAATAATCATTTGAATCTTTCCGCTACTAGTCATTTTCTTTTCCATAAAGTATCCAAATATTATATTTAAGCCTTCACTTATGTTACGCTATTTTTATGTTGTTGAATATCGTGTCAGTGAGGCTTGGTTTACCTGTCAATTATTCATCCTTGTGTAAGACTTTCGGATTAAATATACCGTCGTATATTTTATAAGATAACTCACAGTACAAGTCTTTAAATCAATGAGGCAATACACATTTATTTATTAACTTTATTACCGTAAATATGAAAATAAGTTATTTTTGTGGTTACGATGTTTGCATCAACGCATCATCTATATATATGTTTGTGTAGCCAGTAGTCCATAACATTAATTTCATTGGAGGTTCTTCACGTCTTTACAGTATCTCTCAAAGATATTGTTATTATGTATTATGTATTGATATTGTTGTTGTTTTTCATTCTTTCTGATATATATATTTCTCCCCCTCCCTTTTTTTTTAATTAATAGACAACCAAATACGCACGTATAAATACATGAATACTTGTATGTGTATCTATACACTATAAATTTTTTTGGCTGGGAGTTTTAATTGAAATTATTGTAGAGAACCCCATGAAAGCCGTAGAAAAGTGTAGAATGCATCTAGAGATTTCTATATTTTTCCAGAAATCTTAGAAATATGTAGATGAGTTTAGCCTGTGCCAGCTGCTCTTGTTGTGATCGCCAAAGATACTGCTCAGGTCAAGATCATCAATATTTCTATAGTATGAAAATATTACATCAATATCGTAGCCATGTTTATTTTTTAATTTATAGTTACGTACTCTTTTTCTGAGTCACTCGTTTTATTTGGTTCAATTGATTCAATCGATTCGCTGGCAATAACAGTAGACTCCGTTTGATTCTGGGCATCGATACATTTTGTTTTTGATACTTTCTGTACATATTCTATATTTTAATATGTTTGATTTAAATATATACTTGTAATTTTATTTTACCGCTGACCTTTTCCCAGTAATACATGATCATCAGTCGAGCACCCCAAGAGCCTACACATGCGCGCAAAGGCATGTAAGGTGAAGCCACATCTTCAAGGATCATGAGCGCTATTCCTTTTGCTTGAGGGTCAGCAGTACGAAAAGTGGCGTCTTCTTTTATACCATATTCTTCTTTTACTGAAGTTATTACTGAGTATATCTTTATTAAAGATA
>VCJA01002865.1:6018-23751 GCA_024139275.1 Backusella macrospora
TTACCTGTACTGGCTGTATGGAAGGTTCAGGAATGCCCATAACTTCAACGTCCTGATGAGGCGAATATTGCACCTGAAGTAATGTGGTTCCTACTTCAAATGGGCTTGTTGACATTGTAACAAAGTATTTTAAGAGAGCGAAACTTGTAAAACGAGTTGTCATGCCCTTCAAAGCAGTTGCTTCTTTTTCATCGACAAAGTTTGGTACTGGTGCTGCGTCATTAGAAGGTAAAGAGGTATAATTATGGCGCTGTAAACCGGGTGTGTAATATGGTCGATGAGGGTTTACTTTAATTGTAGCCATTTTATGTAGGGCGAGTTTTTTGCGAAGGGCTAATACTTATATTAAGATATTCTTGGGTGTGGAGTCAGAAGTTCAAGAAAAAAAATACAGTCACTTAAAGTTCGATTATTTTTTCTTCATTGAAATAGACTGTACCTCCGATTAACCCTGGATCCCAGGTTACCGGACACTGCGCTTACAAATACAGAAAACAGTTGGTGGTTAGTTTTCAGCGTAGAAGTGACTGATGTGTTAATAATGGTATTTCGGAGACTATTGACATTTGGGTTATTAGGCATGATAATCCCAGCAATGCTTTTAAAATTATATCATATTTCAGACTATGTTTTTTACCTTTGATGACAGAAGCAACAGTGCAGGATTTGTTTGGCTGGCTTCTTTTCCCTTATTTTTCTTTTTGAACCGCATTTAATACTATTTATTAATTAATACTCTATATAAGCAGAAATAGCAAATTTTGAAGATGTTTATCACAATGTTTAATATTTGAATATATTTATATGTGCATGCACTTCATATTATTATAAATTATGTACTTACTAAATAAATAAAATTAGTGAAAGAAAGAAGGGAAAGAAGAAGAAGAAGAAGAAAGGGGGATACTGTAGCAGTTATTTGATGTACAATACTGAAACGGAACTTTGAGCAAATATAAATTATTCTCTTAGAAGTTAAACTCTTAATGTGATTATTTTCATTGATTTATTAGAAATAATACTTTGAATCCAGTGAGACCACAATGGTCCTTCGATAGTTTCAAGGCGAAATACTTAATATGTCATAGATATCAACAGGTACAAATTTAAAACTTTTCTCATTTATTTTCCCTAAAAGAAAGAATATTAATATATCATCATTTTTTACTCCCTCCAAAAAAAAGCAAATGTTAGTAGACTAGCAAATGTTAAAATCGTAACCAATTTACCAGTTGAGCTAAAGAAAAGATGTACTCTAATAGATGAAACCGAGTACATTTATTGTGACCATGCTGGAACCAAGGCCACAAAAAAAATTACACGTAAAACCGGCGATTCTTCGGTTCAAATCAAGAAGAAGAAAAAGGTAGCTCCTTCGATTAAAATAAACTGCAAAGCCTCTATGATCAAAACAGTTTATTTTAACGGAAAGATAGATGTTCAATATTTCTGGAAGTATCAATCCCAAATTCCTTCGAATTTTTCTGAAATGTCTTTTCCACAACTTCCTCTTGCAGTCCGAAACTGGATTATCCAGCAGGTGGAATCGAATAAAGACTGGAAAGCCATCAATAAAACTCTTTGTCTTAATAAAGAACAACTTGATTCAGTAAGTGTATGTAAAAAATTAATGGATTTATATGAGTTACTTACAAATATTTTAGTTTGAAATGATCTTCATGTTCCCTAAGATACCAGTTGGTTTGGTAGTAAAGCATGCTGATGTTAATAACATCATACTTGCTGAAATGAACAATTTGTCAAGAAAAAATTCGGGTGATCGAGAAAGTCTCTCAATTTGGTTGAAAGAGCTTTCCGAATAAAAAAATTATGATATTATTTATCATGCTGGTGAGAATATAGATGAGCCTTTTCTCATCTCTTGGATGTCACCATGGCAGAAAATGGTTAGTTTGAAATAATGTCAGGTTTTTCTCGAAGCGACAAAATTTAATTATATATAACTATATATTCTTGAAGATGCTGAAGAATGGTTCATTGGTTCAGCGCATAAAGCATTCAAACCATTTATTCATTCGTTCTAAGATTGCTATTTGTTTACCATTGTTGTGCATAATAAGGTTACAAACAAGGAAGCACATGTTTGTTTCTTTATTACTAACCGCGAGGTAGCACTCATTCTTATTAAATGGCTCGCATGTGTCAAAGAAAGTGCCTCAGTCAAAGTCAAAAGAATAATGATCGACTATAGTGACACGGAGATCGAAACCATTAGGCAAACATTTAACGGCAATGTCGCGATTTTTTTATGCTATTGACATATCAAACATGCTTGATAGAAGTACTTAAGAACATATGTAAGTAATTATGATATAAATCATAAGAAATATACAACCATTATACTAATAAAACTATATATTAAAGGCTACAGTAGTAATCTTTACTAAGGAATCAGTTTACAAATAAGTATAAAGAAAATTTTCCTGGTTTTTACACTTACTTAAAAAATAGGCGGTTAGGTAGAACAAAAATTTGGTGTATTACATAGAGACAGGTAACGTTGCTATTCTATTAATGATAAAAATAATTTGTAATTTCTTGGATATGAATCAGGCATCAGCAAATATTTTGATCCTATGTTTAAAAGGTTAGATGCTGCTGATACCAGCTCCAATCACACGATGGTGATTGAGATATTGCTTGCAGAGGTGAATTCCCTGTTCCATTATTATGTCAAGCATCCTTATGAAAAAGAAAATGTGTCTCCGCTACTTTTGGGTCCCTGTAATGAAGATGACGACAACTTGGATCGTTCGGTAGACTTTGAAGCAAAGTTGAAGGTTCACTTCTCCATCAAGAAAGGTACCCTTGATCTCTGTGTGGGTGCTGTTGTATTTAACATAATACATAATACATAATACATTTCTCTATCGACTTGAGTATCAATACTTATCTTATCACATCTTATACTACTTTTACATATAATCTATTTAAATATCATACCCCAGTATTTACCATGAGCTCTCTCTCACTCTTGTTCGAAATAAACCGAGAACAAGAGTCTTACTTCCTATTTTTGACTTTATTTTTCTTATTATCTGTATCGCTAAAACTCATAGGTGAAATCAAGATCTTGAAGTATCTTCATATTTAATACAAGAGTAATAATTATGACATTTGCAAAATCGATATGTGCGTTCAATCTCTTTCTTCTCTTTTTAATGGAAACTCATTTTAAATAATAAACGTTGATTTTTTTCTTCCAAAATCTCACTTATTAAAAAACTTTACTAGAGAAAAACAACAGTTTAATATTGTATTACTTGTGTTAAATTCTAGGTATTTTATTTATCTTGAGAGTTTTATGAAATTTATGGTGATGAATTTCATTTTTTTAATTATCTTGCGAGTGTTATGTAATCTATAGTAGTGAATTTCACTGGTTTTATTCACCTTGCTGGTACCAGGTATTTTCACTAGGTACTTACTGAAAAAATTAAAAATTAAAAATTAAAAATTAAAAATTAAATAATCTATACTCTATACTCTATACTCTATTGCAAGAAAAACAAAATCCATAAAATTCAGCGACACTGATTTTCAGTGGGTTTTCCTTTTCCCTCTAATGTCTAAGTCCTCTTGAAATTCGCTAAACCGAGCAGGAAATAAATACGATCATTTTATTTTAATTATTAGTATTAGTATTGATATTAGTATTAGTATTGCTATGACTATAACATAAAATAAGCAATAAAATGAAATTTTATAATTCTTATTTTTGTAGATGCTTCTACATCTGCGTAAAAAAAAATGGAGTGGCTTGCGTGATCTATGGCAGATTAACGTCGTGATTGTTCGATTCTGAGTGCGAAAACCCACATGTTGTACCAGCTTTGACCTCACAAGTACCATTCAGCGCTCTCATCATACTATATTCTCGTATTATTACAACAGTCTAGTGTCTATGATTTTGAACTGCTGTTGAATTATTTAACGAGACTACATATCTTAAGAGAACAAAATAAAAAATGGCTATATCAATATGTCTGTACTTGCTACAAGTGAAACAAAAACACTTCCAGTATACTTTGATAGCCCATTGCACGTCAAAATATTTATGCGTTTTCTTTTCGGATAAAGGCAAACGACTTCTAAACTTTTAAATTACTAATAAAACATCTTATATCCAGTTAAGATCAGGTAATGCAAATGTAAGTTGTTATTTTATTCAAAGTTTTCAAACAAGCAAAAGCAATAGCACAGCGAATCCCCTTCTTTTTCAAAAAAAAATACAGATGTTAAAAATATAAAAACTTAGTATTACAGCTTACCTTATTATATCTATTATATAAATGCACAAGTTTTGTTTTGACTAGAGTTCTCCATGGTCATAAGTTAGAACTTACCGTAAATTACAAGTAGAAAAAGTACATGACTTTAATCCATCCATAACAGACCACAGAGTAAAACTTTAGTCAAAAAGGTTACTCGTATAAATATATGTATAAATATGTGTTTGTGTGGTAATGTATGAGGAAAATTATAACTGAAAGAAAAGAGATTGATAAATTTGAACTTAATTATTGCGTGTAGGCTGTAAAGCTGTAAAAAGACATGAATCAAAATTTGAAATAAGACATTTAAAGTATAATTGTTGATTATTGCTGAAGTAGCAAAAGTGCTCTTTTTGTGAAGTGATTTATATTGTTATTTTTGTTATTTAAATGGTGACTTAATAAGGTGATCGAGTACGAGGAGGGTAGGGATCATAACGGGGTGGTGGTGGGCGACGGTCATAACGATCGTACCTGTCGTAGCGGTCGTATCTGTCATAACGGTCAAACCTGTCATAGCGATCACGGTCGAAACGGTCAAATCTAGGAGGATCATAGCGGTCCACGTATGATCTCTCATAATAGCGGTCGAACCTTGGTTCACCACCACGAGGTGGTCTGCCATCACGTCTGTCTCTTGCTGCGAGTCATAAAGAAATGAAAATGTACTGTAAATATATATATATATATATGTTGTTGTTGTTGTTCAATAAAGCTATTTTGTACTCACGTCCTCCACGTTTAGGTGGTCCATAGTAACGTCCTGGAGTAGGTGTTCTTGGTCGTGCTCTTTTTGCCTATGTGTTTCATTTTTTTAATAACGATACTTATTTTGTATTTTTGTACGTTTTATGTATTAACCTTTTCAACTGTAACAATACGGCCATCAATATCAGTTCCAGAAACTCCATCCATTGCTTTATCAGCGTCTTCAGCAGTAGCCATGCGGACAAAACCAAAACCGCGAGATTCGCGTGAGTGAGGATCAAACATAATTTCTGCTTTTAAGACCTAATAACAAAAGCATGAGTTATGATAATGGCAAAATCAAAATTTAATAACTATAAAAAATTACCTCGCCAAACTTTGAGAAAATATCTTCCAAATCTGTGCTGCTTGTTCTTAATGAAAGTCCTGTGACAAATAAGTTATCACCAGGATTTAAGTCTTCTTCTTCACGACTATACACATGAGATTGTCAAAAATCATAGCTTGAAGTTACTTTTGCATCATCCGACTTACATTGGTTCTCTTGATCTGGAACGACTTCTGTATCTATGACCACTGCGATCACGTCCAGGAGATCGAGATCTGGAACGACTACGAGAGCGTCGACCTCTTTCATCTGAAACGCGCTGTTCGCCTATTTTGTATTGGTGACATCAATATTCGACGTAATTTACTTTAAAATATTGTAAACGTAATCACACAACAAAATAGAGTAAAAAATGTTTACTTATTTACCTGAATTATCAATCTCACTCATTGGTTATATCTTTAAAACAAAATAATGAAAGAAGATGTATATAACTTAACTCCTTTTTCTTAGGAAAGCTTCTTAGTTTTATTGTTGTTGTTATTATCATTATTATTATTATTTTTTTTTGCTGTATACGTCATTCCTTAATCACGGTCACAACCGGTCTGAGTTCTCTGTCCAATCAAAATATACTGTTTATTCCAAGAAATTGAGAAAAAAATTCAAGCAATTGAAAAAAAGGATGATTACTTTGAGAAATAAGAAATAAGAATGATAAAAGGAATAATTGGTTGTATGTATAAACAAAATAACGTATTTCAATGAGTATTAGAGGGTCAAAATAGACATAGGTATTACCAAATAGTATCAATGGAGTCGTATTAGAATGGATGTAAATATTATATAACATTGAGAAATAAGTCAGTATAATTACCGGAAAATCTTCAAATAAACGAATTATTTAATGGCTTTTTATATTCGATTTTTCATTTCAAAGATGTGGAAGACTTAAAATTTTTCTATTGAAACTGTAGGAGTAAATAATCGAAGTATTTCATCACACTCTAAGAGTCTTACTTTGACACATGGATTTCTATGCTACCTGCGACAAGTTGCTTCGCTTGTTTTTCTTCTAAATGACAAATTCCATAATGATCTTGTGTATTGTTTTCATTATTTATATATATCGCTCGTTTATACTATTTTGAGTAACTTATAGGGGTCAATTCAAACGATTTAAATAAAAGGCTACTTTTTAAGTCATGTCTAATAATCATAGTCACTCTAGGAAATGTGGCAGGATTGCGGCAGATTTTTTTGAAATTGAGAAAGCCTATTGGCCCATAGTCTCAAATCCCGCAAAAAATCTGTCGCATTCCCTGGAGCGAGTGATTACATCTTACCAAATACCATCCTTGTCAAAGTGCCACAAGATGACTCCTTCAGTATTTTTACTTACCCGATAGTTTTTTCATTCGTTTTTTGGCTTTTTTCTCAATAATTTGAAAATTTTTCTCATTTTCTTGAAAAACACAGTATAAATCGCAAAAGATGGTTCTACTATGATATTTTACAAAATCAAAAGCTTATTACTGGACTACCTAAGTCTTTATATAATTTACCAATATACCACCCAAAGCTAGGTGGGAATTTATATATTGCTTTATTGCTTCATGGTATTTGAGCTTACTTAAAGTGTGTTTCACGCCAATTTTACACTCTTTATACGTTTAACCGTTGCAAATATGTATTTAAACTGGCATATTTACTTGAAGTAGCAATAACCTGTTTTTTTGTTTTTAGTTACGACGACGACTATTTAAGCTAGTGATAATAAGGTTAGATCACAATGATATTAGCAATGATAACAATGATTCTCCAACCAAATTACTTTAGTGCGTCAAATGGACTATATCAAAAATTATTTAGATTTATTTTAAGAATCGGATATGTGGTCAATAAAGCTTAGCCAATTCTTATAAGTTGTCTTTACAACTTGCTCGAGAGACCAACTGCGTGCTTCAGCGACAATACGAGCAATTTCTACCATGGCTGTGTCAATACCATTAGAAGTGTTGAGATCAGACTCAATTAGTAGGCGATCTTCAGGCACAGCTCGAATAAGATCAGCTAATTTATTCGGAGTGAGTCTTGCATTGATAGCAACAGAGAATGAGACAAAAACGGTGAATCCCTTAAGTTGAAGAAACTGAGGTATAGTTGCTGGAGAACCACCATATGAATGTAAGCAGATGCGTAAAGGTGGCCCGGGTGTCTTTTCATTAAATAATATTTTTTGTTTTCTTTTACTTATATGATTTTTAGAATACGCATTTAGAACATCAAAGAGATGACCCTGTGCTTGAACGCAATGTATGCTAATGCCACGATCTAGCTCTTTTGCTACATTAATCTGTATCTCAAGTATTTTTTTCTGATGTTCGATCGAGCATTGAACGGTGGTAGCTTTTACACCGTGCCATTCTATCTTTCCTCCAGGGAGTAGCCTAGCAGCCTTGTCTAAGCCGACCTCGCCGACAAGTGCATCAGGGTAGTCCAATAATTTCTGGCGAAGATTAGAATACCATTGATTATAAGGAAAAGGTGGACATAGTGCTTTAATCATGTCATCTAACTCTTCTTGTTTTGGAGACTTTAATATCGCAGAATAGTGATCGTCTGCGGTCCTGTTGCTTTCTTCTTCGGACATAAGTCTATGACAGAACCAAGGATGAATACCAAAACAAGGTATGCATTTCTTTTCCCTTACACTGCTACATTCTTTTGCTACTGAAGCTACTGTATCCCAATCATCTTGTCGAACGCCCATTATTGTAACATGACCAGTCTTTAATAATGGAATATGAGAAATGTTTTCAAGATCATCGTGTGGATGGCAGTGTGCATCTGCAAGATATTGATAAAAACTCGGATCGAATTCCTCTTCAGATTTGGGAACACCGTGATTTAATAAGCTAGAATCTGATTCAGTTGATTGACACATGGAAAAAAAGAAGAGATGGAAAAGAAGCAATTAACTAAAAGCAAAGCAAACCATTTCACTCTTGAAACAAGTCACGTGTCGTCACAAAGCTAGATCCAAACGTATCTTTCGATGATTCTGCTATTAGCATATAAGATGTAAAATAATTCCAAAGAGATATAAGCAAATGAATGAAAAGGTAGAGTACTGGAATAAATGAAATGAACATGACAACAAAACCTAAATTTCAGCACCTTTCAACAGCAAAATCTAAAATTTTTGAGCTGAGAGACCCAATAAAAAAACACCGAGGTATTAAAGCAAAATGCTACTAAGGTTGTCTTTAGTAGTGATATGACAACTGTTTTTCTCGAGAGTTTACAAGTTTTATAAGTTCTTGTATTAGAAATTTATAGGATGATATATCCTGATAGAATTAATTATATAAAAATATCTAAACTTAAACGGTTGATATGGCTATATTCATATTTATTGGAATAAGAAGAGAAAAGAAAGAAAAAATATAGTGTTAACTACTGATTTTAATATCTAAAGCATTATAAGACTTCTTACTAAACATTCTGGCTATCAATACGACATTACATACATACACTAATTAAAAAATGTGATACCGCCTTGATCTACGCTCGTATTTAAAGATGACAGCTACCATATATCTTATGAATTACACGGATAAAGAAAAAAGTTAAAAAAACCGTGTCTAAAATTAGCACCAGAAATAGTAATGCCAACAGTCTGAATGTCCGGCCCGGCATGACTTTTAATGGTCCGGCCATTTGTTTAGACAAAAGCTAGTGCCAGAGTCGTTAATGTAAGGTGGAGAATATGAGTGTCGTAAATCCTTCTCTTTTCATAAAGGTATAAACCTCATATTCAACCATCGAATTTTTAATCAATACTAAATTCATCCGTTCTGATAATCAATGATTCAAACAACTTTATTACCATTAGTATGGTTGCTTTAGGTTTGCCTGCCAACGTTAGTGCCACCGCCGACGGTTCACGCAAATTGTTCAACAAGTGGTCCTATGAGGAAGTCGCAGTCAAGGACATTTCCCTCCAGGATTATATTCAAATCCGTCAGCACGTCTACTTACCCCACACTGCTGGCCGTTTCGCTGTTAAGCGTTTCCGTAAGGCTCAGGTAATAATTTGTTAGAACTTGATCGAATGAATTAAAAAAAAAAAAAAAAGGTTTATTAACACCAAATATTAGTGCCCCATCGTTGAACGTTTGACCAACGCTCTCATGATGACTGGTCGTAACAACGGTAAGAAGTTGATGGCTGCCCGTATTGTCCAACACGCTTTCGAGATCGTCCATTTGTTGACCGATGCCAATCCTCTTCAAATCCTTGTTGATGCCATTATCAACTGTGGTCCTCGTGAAGATTCCACCCGTATTGGTTCCCAGGGTACCGTCCGTCGTCAGGCCGTTGATGTTTCTCCTCTCCGTCGTGTCAACCAAGCTATCTCCTTGTTGACTACCGGTACTCGTGAGTCTGCTTTCCGCAACGTCAAGACCGTTGCTGAATGTCTCGCTGATGAATTGATCAACGCCGCTAAGGGTTCTGCTAACTCTTATGCCATCAAGAAGAAGGATGAACTTGAACGTGTTGCTAAGTCTAACCGTTAATGTGATTTATTTTTTGAAATATTGCTATTTCTATTGTTGGATACTATCACTCTGTGCCAATTTCCAATAATATGAAGATTATTAAAATAACCTCTAACAATAGCTATATTCAATCTTTTGTACGTATATAAATATATGTATATGTATCTATGTTCATTTTTTTTTGGAAAGGGGATTTATTTCTGCTTTTATTATTCATGTAGAGAACAGTGGAAAAGGGAGGAGAGAGAGATTTTTATTTCATGGAATCACACAGAAAGACATTGTCTGGATCAGTGAACAGTCATTGTTATTTTAGCATGAATAATAGGCGAATATTAACTATTAATTCATTAGTTATAATATAAAAAGTATTTAATGATATACTGCCATACTATTTAAAAAGAGTGGAGATGTTTTTCATCATTTAAACCAACTGTTAAGACCTCATCATTCTGATTTTTATATCTTCCAATACGCAAATGTAAATTTTTTGCTTGCTTAAAAGCATCACTGCTGTCCATATTCGAGAAACCAGACAAGTTTTTGCGAGCCAGAGGAGAGAGATGAGTACATAACAGGATAATTTGAGAATTACCGCGAAGGACACCTTTACTCTGCTTCAAACTTCTTATCCAAACAACAAACCACCAAATAGTAGGTATAAATAGAGACATAGAGAAAAATGCAGCCTTTGCTACATTGATGGAATAGTACGGACCAAGAATATAAGTCGCAATACCATGATTCTTGTTGAAAGCAGTAACTGAGCCACCTGACTCGACAAGGAAGGGTAACTGAATAAACTGGACGTTCAACATATCAAGCGCAATATTCATAAAATCATTGAAATTATGAGTATAAGCTAACACATCCCATGTTTCCATAAAGCGGGTCAAAGTATAGAATTTTGGTCTGACTAGCTCGTAAATGATTGATTGTTGTATCGCATAAGCATTCACCATAACTTGATCCATTTGGCTAGCTAAAAGATTATCTCCAAGGCCAGTATTGTTTCCGATAACACGATCGTAGTCCATAACAATAGGTGTAGAGCTATTCTTACTGATCATAGATAAGTGCCCCCCTTCAGAAGACCAATTATTCTACAATTAAATTAAATTCAATACAAATTTACAAAAACAGTTAAAAATAGATAGATTTGAATATGACCTACTTGATCTAAAGAAGAATTAAACCAACATTTTTGGTAATAAAGGTCTTTAACGTCCAGTACGCTTGAACTACGTATACCTGTAGTAGAAGCTGCTACGATAAATACCTGATCTCCTACGTAATATCTATATTGAGGATCATACTCTGTTTGGGAAGCCTTATCTAGTGTTATATTAAGACCAGGAACGATAGGAGAAGTAAAATTTCCTAATTTTTCGTAGGTACGGTTAACCATTTCTCCAGAATAGAAAACCACTGGAAAATCCAAAGTATAGATCGAGTCCGGGGTGATTTTAGCACTCAAGGTGGTGAGACTGCCTACATCTGGATCAACAATCTGACTATCCGATACATTAGTACAGCTCATAGTTGTTGTTACTTGTGATATATTATTAAAGGTACAATGATTAGCATGCTCAGGACACCAGAACAAGGGAGTGGAAGTGTAATTAGATATTGCAGTGGAAAATGCTACTGTAGTGATGTATCCCATAGGATAAATACCTCGAATTTTAGGAGGCATGTTAGTCACTCTAGCATATCCTGAATAATCAATAAAAAACATATTATTAGTAGAGTAAACAATATTAGAAGACATATGATCTTCTATGGAAACGGTTATGTTCTGGAGACCCAATAATTCCTGAGACAGAGGACTCATTGCTAAAAGACCAAATTGGAATATTAAGGCAGGAATAAGTATGGCATCAAAATGCATGGAGCGTATCAAAAGAATTACACCAGATAAACCTCGAGTACAACTATCATAAACATCAATAAGAGTTAGATCTGCACCGTTCGAAAGCCTGACCCATTTGTTCTCCGCTATACCCCTAGTTGAGTTTGATTAGAAGCCTGGAAAGTGTTTATTTATTTATTTTACGAGATAGAGCTCACATAGATATACCACTAACAATAAATATCTTGATAATAGACAAAATAAAAGATATCATTGAAGGAATTCGAAGACCTATTAACATATAGTCCAGCTCTTTGCCATCTGCATGCCCAAAAACTAGTAAAAGAGCTATGGCAAGAAAGGAGGATATCAGAAAGTTGATAGAGGGTTTTAAGAGCGCCTTGATGAATCTTTTTTTAGGAGCACTCTCATGTTTTGGTTGAGAATAATTAATATGCTCCTGTTTGTCACCGTATGAGTTTAATGGTATATTATCTTTGTGATAAATAGAGTCTATAGAAGCCGAATACTTCTTTCAATGTATTAGAAAAGATTAAGTAATTGACATGATATAGCATGCATATGTACGATGTATTATATATTACTATGCCTTACATGCTTAGACTCTACGGGATGAAGAGTATTTTTATCAAGGTCCATATGGAAGATAAATTAACGAATGTATATTGGATTTGATAATTAAAAATATTTTAAGAAAAAAGAAAAAAGAAAAAAGGATTTATTTATATTGGTAAACTCAATGTAGTACCAATGTTGTGATTATAATAATTGCTGATCTACTCTAAGAAATTGATTTTTTTGGCCTTTTTCAATGTTTAAGGTAACGATCTTAACTTATTCAATGGAGAGGAGAAAGCAAAACGTGTAAAAAATATTAAATTTGTTTTATATTGCCTATTTCATATGACTTCGAAATAAATATCGGAAGATCTATAACCATCTAACTTAAGGCGTATCTGATAAAAATCAAAGAATGGGAAGCAAAAATGTAGAACACAAGCTTCTATTTATTTAGGGTAACTTAATATAAAAAAAACTGTGTAAAATATGATAGTGCTGCGCCCCATGAGATTGACATTAAGAGTAAGACTAGAAAATACAATTTTTTTATGAAACGATCATATTTTCCATCAACAACATATGCATTTGCTGCTTTTTTCTTATTTTTATATTTTTATATTGAGTGTATATGTACCATCACCTTTGGAAAGTTAGTTAATAATTTGATCTAGCAATATTTTAATCTTGCCATTCCTTCTTGTATACAGGGATGTATTAATTTTTTTTTAAAAAAAATGTAACCTTTTCTATTAAGTAGTAAACCAGGTAACATTATTATTGATTTATTGATTTGTTATTTCTGACGTTAAATTTATATATAGATAATTGAGAAAATAGAGAAAAACTATATAGGAAATGCATTATTAGTATTTACTTTGAATGTTTTTCTTCTTTTCTATGTATTAAACATCTATACGTTGTTGAAACATATATTCAATTCATTAAATACTACCTTCCCATTTGGCTCCAGATCCAAACACAAAAAAAACCCTCTTTCCAATTTCTATAATACCTTCTCGCCTTAAATCTCTTCTTAGTACTAATACACAAAACTAAGAATAACCATGTACTACATTTCCTTGGAAGGTTATAGCATTTATTCATCTATTGTTAAACTTCTGGAAATAATACTTATATTACTTGACTCGCGACTATTTAGTAATTAATAAAGCAAAAAAGAAATATATTAAATGACTACTACCTATTGTTTTATTTTATTTTATTGCTTCAACTAAAAATATAAGCTATCAGAATTTTGGAATTTCTACTCAGCGGAAATAAAAAATAAAGATCATTAAAAGTGACAGTGCTACCTTAATATATCTTTTTTTTTTGTAGCTGTAAAAATATTTACCAATCATTCTTTATGGATTATTTCTTTTTTTCAGACTATAAAATACCCAATCGTTTGCCTTGCGGACATAGTATTCTAGTTCGAGTTATTTTTGATTACATGAGCTTATACTTGAAAATAAATCAAAAAAGAGACATTGTTATTGGTATGTATGTAATAATTTAATGTCTAAACGTTTATTAGTTTTTGAAAAAAATCAAATCGAAAAAAAAAAAGCCACGGTCTTAAAATTTATGATGTTCAATAGTTTAAAGAATAACTACATTGTTCAGTAGAAATAAAAAAAGAAAACAATATAATATTACAATTTTTTTTCCTCTTAAAAAAATAAAGACGGTTTTGAAGAGGGAAATGATTAACATAAATTGTTTTTCCTTAAAGCAAAGCAGCAGCAACAACAACAGTAACGCCTAATCCAAGAGCACCAGCACCAGTCAAGGAAGTGGTACCACTAGATGACTGAGAAACAACTTTAGCAACAAGAGTAGCACTTTCAGATGGATTAGTAGAGCTGGAGGAAACAGGAGTTAGAGTAGGTTCAAGGGCAGCAGATATAGAAGGAATAATAGAAGTGCTCGCAGCAACAGTAGCATTCCCATCCTTGTACATATTCACATTATTACAAGTACCAACTGGAGTCAAGGTGTAGGCGCTCTTGAGTCCAGGCAGGATCTTAATGGCAATATCGACAGTTGCTTTGTACAAATCATGCTCAAGAGAAACACCACCAACAGCAGCAGTAGAGGCACCCTTAACCCATTTTGTAACGTTCCCAGTAACCCAGGACTCACTGTAAGTCTTAGGGCTGGAAGCATGAGCCCAATCATTGGTATCATAATTCCAGATGACAGGAATAAAACCAAGGGCAGAAGCAACGTCACGAACACGGTTATCAATGTCACCATAGGGAGGTCTGAAGTACTTTGGCGCAACACCAGTAACTTCCTTGATAGCCAATTCGTTCCACTTAAGCTCGGCAACAATTTGCTCATTTGTAAGAGTGGTCATATAGTTATGACTCCATGTGTGCATTGCTAATTCATGGCCAGATTTATAAGCACGTAATGTATAATCGGGGAACTTTACGACTTGACCACCAACCATGAAGAAGGTAACCTTGACATTTTGCTCATCCAAATAATCGTACAAAGCAGGACTGAACTCGGAAGGTCCATCGTCGTAGGTAAGAGCCCATTGCCCCTTTGGACACTCATAAAGATCGTCTTTACCAAAACATCCAGTGAACGTCCAATCACAGTATGGATCTTGACCAGCAACCTCGGGCTGGGGTCCTACAAAAAAAAACTTGGGTTAACCTTATTTGACCAAGCAAATAATTTTTGTATTACCTAAACCCGCTGCAGGTTTATAAACAGGAGCAGCAGTAATATTGACTCCCTTAATTAATTCAAGCCATTCAGGCTTAGCGGTAGGAATAATACCGGCCTCAGGGAATGTTTCTGAAAATTTGAATGTACTGGTAGTAATAGGAGTGCCTGCACTAGCTGCGGCTCTCTCAATGTGATTTCCTGGATGAGCTGAAACGGCGGCAAGATAAACAGTGGCGAGAATAAAAAGCTTATGAATCATTTTTCGTTGTTAGTAAGGAAAGGAGTATTTTTTTAAAAGGAACGTTTATGGGATAATTTTTAGATGCTCAAAGTGGAGGTATGAAAAGAAAAGGAAAGAGCGTTGGGTATATGATGGTCTACTCGTTTTTATAGGATCAAGACTGTGAACGCAAAGTGGTTCTATTTTTGACGTGTGACAAAGTGAATTCCAGGAACACGAAAGCTAATAATTATAAATATTCTGGAGTGGAGTGAAACAAAGACAAAGATTAGGCAACACCATGTAGTTTATTGGAAAATCATTGATATAGGATTAATTATTCTATTTTTATAATGACATTTCCAATAACTAAATTAAAGTCAAAATGCTCAAAAATGGATTCACAAAGAATCATTGGAAATTTATTAAGAAGTAATGTATTTCAAAATCTTTCTGGAGTATCTATTCTCGAACTGGATTGAATTGAAAAGAAAAGAATATTTTATATACATTTAAATTATCATTATTCTAGTTTATTCATATTAGTATAAAGACTTTACAAAGCTGATCATGAGAGAAATTGAGTTTTTATTCTCGTGTATTTATCCCATTTTTAGACTCATATCAGTACATCAAGTTATAGAAAGTAAAGAAAACAAAGTCCTTCTTTTTAATAAAACTGTACATTTTTGATAATTGGACTTGAATAAAAGCTACTAAAAACCACGATGTATATCTTACCAGTTTATCACCGAGGCAAATGAGCGTTGGTGACATATTTATTTTTAATGTCAATTGTGAGCATGATTATATATCCGCCAAAAATCAAAGAGCAATGATACTTTTAATTATTTCTAATGGGATTGTTTATATTTTTCTACTCACTATTTTCTTAGTATTATAATATAGCACAAGATTCAATCTAAACTATATCGCTTAACAATAGCTAAAAACATCATTACTATTATTCGATTCATGGTGTGATTCTCGTTCTGAAGTAACACAAATATAAATCTAAAGCACAACGGCTGTTTAGAATAGTAATGTCGTGCAATGCAAATACTTGGTTTTTTTAAAAAAAATAACTAAACAAGACTGCTCTCCAAAATACTTTTGAATTCAAGCAATTTTTTTACAACACATGTTTTATATTTAAAAGAAAGATTTATATAGAAAAGTTAATACGCTATGAATGTTAAAAAAATACAGTAATCTATAGGTTATACATTCAGGAGCTTATATTCTCCAAAAAAAAATATAAAAAAAAGAATGCGCCAATAATATTTTAGTAATCAAAGCGATTTTCCATATTAACTTTTGTTTTATGGCACACCATATAAAAGCCTAACTCATTATAATTACGATAAAAAGATACTTATTTTTTCAATTCCAATAAAAAAATGACATTCAATAACTCTTTCTTTTTTTTTAAATAAGAGAATCTGGTTATAATTGTTAATATAAAAAAAAATGATTGATTCAGTATTTTTCCCCTTGCTCGATATTGATTAAATAATTATGAGATATCTTCTTTACTTTATGCCCTAAGTCGCTTTTGAATGATTATAAAGTATAGAGTGTTACTACCTAGTTTAACGCTGTCTAGAAGCATATTCTTGTATTCAATATATTTATGAAATTAAATATATTTTCAATAAGCTTTTTAATCGTACTAGAAGATATATCTATATCTATAAGGTACTTAATACTTTTTTTTTCTCCAGGGCCATACTTTGAGGTTCTTCTTATGTGATTACTCTATCATTTACTGTATCTATCACTAAGTAAACATGTACTCTGCTATTATTATTACTTTCTCCGTTTAATGTTCTTCCATCAGCACCTTTATCAGCTTTATTTTCGCAAACCGCAAACTGAAATGCTGATAAGACCTGTAATAATGTAAATTCGGATTGACAATATCGTTGGATTTAATTACTTGCACTGAAAAAAAGGCTTCTCCTTTCGTCTAAAACACTCTAGAAAATTGGGTAGAGTTTTTCAGCACTAAAATTAGAAAAGAGACCAATTTCTGCCTAATGGGCAGCATTCAGGTAGAATTTTTCTATGTTCAGATTGAAATAATAATAATAAACTGGATTTGAATGAAGATATATTTTATTGGTTAACAATCTCAGGTCCCGTCAACTTCCAGAGTGAGAACTAACAAATGTTTGGATTGACTCTCTTTCTAATATTACTTCCACAATCTATCAATCCATAATTAGATTAGCAAAAGAAAAAGACCTCGAATAACCTCTCCCTCCTCTCAACTACAAAACCTTGTGACTTATCTTATTCAATTTACGGGTTGGCTACGGACACACATCAAATCCTTAAGAGGAATTCTTGGCGCACCTCAATTTCACCTCAAAAAATCACGTGTGGCACCTCGAAAGTCACGTGTGGCACCTCAAAAGAAGTGTGCTTGAAGACAGAGCTTTGAAGAAACCGAAGTTGCGAAAAACATTTCTACTCAACATCGTGCTTATACTTTG
>VCJA01002884.1:4784-16443 GCA_024139275.1 Backusella macrospora
TTGTATATAAAAACAGAATATTTTCTTATAATAGTGTTATATTATTATCGGTTGTCTTTAGTAACACACAACAATGCATTTTTTTTAAGCCAGTGTGCTTTAATGCGCTTGTGACTATATCAAGATTTAGTAGTGGGTAACAATCGGGAAAACAAATATCTAAGCCCAACTGGAAAAAAAAAATGTAAAAATAAATACAGATGTATAAAAAAAGCATTTTACTTTATTTATCTTCTTTTCCTTTCTTCTCCAATTTGTTTTTTTTTATCGTAGCATATATACCCCCTCTCTTCTAATTTATTTATATCTCATATATATCCATTTTAAAAAAATAGACCTGAATGGATGGTGTAATTGAATGTTCAGGATATAAAGATAATCAATTTGTCTTTTTAACAAGTTCAACGGTCTCTAATAATTCTGTACCTATTCCAGTACAAACATTAAATTTTATTAGTGACGATCAAACTTTATTTAATTTAACTCTGGAATCTCTACAAGGCTATCCAAAACCACTGATTTTCGGAAAATGTGCTTATGCTGAAAGTACTGGATCTATATATACATCCTTTCAAAGTATGCTTTTTTTTTCTTTATTGTGATATATATAGATTATAGTATAGTTGACCTTGTTCATATGAACACAACATTATATATTTTTAATAAACACATATAGATGGTTCTAGTAGTGGTACATCCTTTTTTGAAATACAAATTGGACGAAATACAGCATCTTTTTCGAATCCAAATGTCTCAATCAAGAATAACAATATATCATCCTTTGTATTCAGTCAACAATTGAACAATATACCTTGCGTGTCGTATATTAGTAATAATACGTTAAACTTTAAATCATTTAATGAAAGTGACAACTTAATAACGGTACCTTTACAGCAACAACAAGGTATTTTAATGTCTGCACGTAATGACACTCAGGTTTTCTTTGCGAGTGAATATGGTTTCACACAATACAATATGACAACCAAAAAAGTGCAAGAAATCACAGCCTCAACTGGGATTGATCCTAAGAGTGACACAGATGGACAGGTGATAAGTGTGGATTTGGAGGACTACATCATCTTTCGTAGACAAGATGGCCTGCATATTATTCAGTATAATGATACACAGTCGAACTATACAGACATCAGTAGTTTCTTTAACATTTCTTCAACGCCCTCCCCTTCAAAATCAAACGCCAATTTGACGGTAACAGCATTATCAACAATGGCATCATCAACAATGTCAGCGACATCAACATCAAAAGTTACTCAAGGTACAAATACAACTGCTATGGCGATGATGGCTCTTCCATTAGCGGTTAAAACAAATTCCTGCGCTTTAGACAGCACAAATAAGCTAAATAAACGAGCGACTGTAACAACAACAAATAAATCAAGTCGTTTTAGGGTAAAGCGACAAGTGGTAACAATAAACAATGGGAGCCCTATTCGTACGTTTGATTACAACACGGGAAGCGCAGGTTCAAATATAACAAGCATATATGCTATTCCAGACAAGAACCAGAGCTTACCATTTGATATTAAAACACTTTCAGCAACGGCTTCAGGCTATGTGCTTGGAACTATGGAAGGTAGTATGTTGTTGAGTGATCCAGGTAGCACTTCCTTTAATTCCACTACTACTGGAAATCAAACTTTAAGCAAGGGTGGTATTGCAGGTATTGTTGTTGGTGTTGTTGCATTTGTTTTCATCATCATAGGTGCCTTTGTCTATTATTTTAGAAGAAGAAAATATGCAGAGCAAAGTAGAACAATACATGTTATGAATAGCAATACTCATGTAATTGATAATGAGAAATATAGCCTGAAAGATTCTAAAGAACTCTCACATACCACCTCTTGTTCATATGATCCAAAAAACATGATTTACATTGATGGCAGACCAGATATTTCTCCCCTAAAGTATGTACAGAATGTGATTGATTTCGCCAACCTTTCAGGAGAAGAGCTTCAGAAGGTTGAACCTGATGTTCAAGAAAAATTGGTCTTGTTCGGAGGACTGTATACTTCACCAGAAACGGAAACATTAATAGAATATGGCAGAAATTACGCTATACGTAGCTTCTCAACAAACTACAACCAATTAGTAACTGTACATTACTTTAGTGAAAGTCTTTTGAAGTCGTTTATTAATTCAGCTTATGCACTGTCATCTTTCACGTTACCAAACCCGCATATGGTGAAGCATATGAGGGCTATCGTGCTTAGTCAAGCTACACCCAAAAATAACTACCGTTATATATGGATCACCTCTCCTGTCAAACCCGAATTTTCATTATACAACGTCCTGTTTTCCAAGAACTTGGCAGCCATTCATATTGACAAGACCGATACCAATTTCCAAATCTGGTCTATCTATTCCATGATGAAATCAATAGAGGCCCTTCACTCGCATGATTTTGTCCATGTCAATATCACACCCGATGCATTTTTCTACGAAAACCCAAAAGAAGTCACAGACTGGAAACTTTACGCCTTTGGCCACACACTTAAAGAAGATACCGCGCTAGAGGCTTATAACCCGAATCCTTTTTCCGCTCCGGAGTTAATTTTAGAAACATATTCTGGTTTTGCCAAAAAAGAAATTGATATTTGGTCCCTGGGTTGTACTATTTATACCTTGGTAACTGGAAAGTTACTGTTTGAGACAACGGACCAGGTCAAATATTTACTTTATAACAATGACGATGCAAGTTTGGATATGCCGTCCTACCTAGAAAAGGCTTTTGAGTCGGTTGGTCTTGTAAATGAAACCTTTGAACAAGTGATACGTCTTATGCTTCAAATCTTACCGGGAGATCGAAAATCTATTGATGAAATCATACAAGCATGGGATCATGTTTATAATATGAGCTAATGTTTTTTTTTATACTTTTACATGTATCATATATTTTTTACAGTATTAATAAAAATTAATAATAATAATAAAAAAAGTTCAAATAAATGTGATTTTGAACTGAACTGTCATTTTATCTTTTGTATTTTATTTAACTTAAATAGTGATTACATAAAAAACAGACATTTAATTTACCAGATCAAAGTGTGATACAAGAACTAGCTTGTTTTTTTTTTCTTTTACCGATCGATAGTAAATGAAACAAACAAACAAACAAACAAACAAACACTCATTTCAGAATTCCTTTAGAAGTACGATTCGAGCATACTCTTTAATTTAGATGCTCAATATCAAATAGTAATACATTTCAATAATACAGATCAGAACCTTAAATACACACAGTGATAGGAGACAATGTAGAAACTGCAACCTCGGGTGTAAAAATACAGTACATGCGCATGATTAGTATAGTTAAAACTGTATTTTTTACAGTTTTATATTTGGTCAAAATTTGGGACTGTAACTTTGTAATTCTACGGCTTTTCCGAGAATTTCTGTAGTCATTATATGTAGAAAAAACTGTGATGGCACTAAAAAGTTACAGCAATTAGTCAAATTTCCTGCCGTGGTGACAGCTGTGCAGCTGTGTTTTTAAAAATACAAGTCTAAAATTAAGATCATATAAAATAAAATTTATTCCCCGTTGTTTATATACCATTTTTGTAAACTTTATCCTGGGCCGTGATTATCTTAAAGCGTGTTAGGAGCTTGTTCGAGTGATATTATCCCTTCGCAACCCAGTAATAAGCGATATTTATTATATTTAAAATTTGAGATTATTTAAGTTAAGAATACTGACCTTCAGATGAGATCTTATCAGCTACTATTTCTCTCTATATAAAAGTTGATCCGCTCAATCGCTCTAAATTTTATTCCAAGAGGAGAAAGAAATAAATAGATATATATTATGTATAATGTTTGGTATATGCAATCAATAGAAATAAGTCTAAATGTGTCAAGGAGTTTATGTATGTACTTAATGTACATCACCCTATGAATCGAACATAAAGAAAGGGGAATACATGTTTTTTTGTTCTTCTTTTACCAAATTATAGAGACTTGCTGTAACTCAGATTGCTTTTTATTTTTATTTATTTTTAGCATCGTTTTTCCATGCTTTTGCGCATATAAACCTCCACATTAGTCTTGGGAGTATACGGGGTCAAGAGGTAGAGTATGGTGACTCGAAATATTAAAATAGTTGTCTTAACCGAGCAGCTCTTTACGTTAAAACTCTTGGAAAATGAGTTGTTTCACACTCCATAATTATACCATAGGTTATCTAACGTTAGTGTGATTTTGAAGTTGATTCAAATTCAAGTATGGTTAATATACCAGAATTTGTAGACAGAAGCAATATTGAGTCCGAAATATAAAGGCTGGCTTTTTAAATAGCCTTATAATCAGCCTCGTATACTCTAGTGTTCATAGAATTTAGTAAATCTATGGTCAAATTGCACTAAATATAATATACACAACTCTTGCAGTAAGAATGACCAACATGTTGTATGTAAAGAGATGCATTTGCATACAGCATCCCAGTAAATTTACCACATACTCACTGTTTCATAAAATACATCTATATGTTTTAATCACTACAAAAAATTAAGTTATATACTGTTATAAAAAAAAAAAAATTACAAATGCCAAACCAGTTTTATAGTTGATTTTTAAATGAACAAATAGCTTATTTGTACGGCTTTATTTTTCAACAAGAGGATTCTTTTCGCCATATTTATTTCTCTTATTTTTCATTCCTTCTTAAAAATATGAAAAATAAGAACTCGTTTTCTTTCTTTAAAAAGTTCCCAGTTTATTCTAAAACCACTATACAACACAATACATTATATAATAAAAGATAAAGATAAAATAGTGACTAAATGTTTAACAGATTTACAATACATTTTTGTAAGTCAATTCACTGTCAATTACCGTGTTCTTTAATATTCAAAATAATGATGTTAATTTATGGTTTTATAAAAACAAAAAAAACACTTGCGCCCATCTCAAGGTGAATATTTTTTTATCAGTGCTATGTAGTTCTCTCTTAATTAAATATAACATTATTTTCAATCATCAGTATTGTTTTAAATGTTTTTAACAGTTCCCTCTTATAAGGTCGCGTTTCAATATAACAGGTACATAAAGGTATATAAGATTTTAAACTGACATATACTTCAGAAGAATCTTAATTTCTGTTGTGAATGTTAGTGGATATAATAATTACTACTGGTAAGATTTATCAAAGGTGCTTCTAGTGAATATATCTATCATTAATTTGCTGTGTTAGAGTGGCTCCAAAAGGGGAATACAGTGTCAATTCGATAAAATCAAACTGATGGAAAGATCCAAACCTTGGGTTAAATGAAATTATTCGTTAAAATCGAGTTGTTTCTAAGTGACATGGCGTAAATTGATACAAAAATACCTCTATTATGACTGTATTGATACCAATTGTAATTTTAGTGTAGAAAATTGCGATGAATTGAAAAATGATCCATAAATCTGATTTCAAAGACAATTTTAGGTTTGGAGAAATGAAGATCGCAAGGGCGACCTGTGTCAAAGTTGTTTTCTGCTTGAACTCCGTTAAACTGTCATATATCAGCAAAGATTACATGGGGAATAGCAATATCGAATTGCCTTTTTGTTTTCAAATACATATTTTTTATATGATGTATTTTACTTAGCAAGCCGAGACTAAAGTGAAAATTGAAAGCTAAACTTCTTTCCACTACGTCGATTAGAATAGGAATAAACATAAAATCCGCCTGGATGGTTTTGAGGAATAGGATGGCTATTCTCCCGAAGCATACCTCTTTCTCTCTCTCCCTACGTATCTATCTGTTATATCAAAGAACCCTCTACAAAAAATAGTTTTTGTTAGTTTGTTTTTGTGGTTCGAATAAACGAAAATATAAATATGATTGCTTTATTATTCTACTTTCATAAATCATTTGATTATAATAATAAAACAGACTACAACAATAAAAAGTCTTCATTTATGCTGACTTGGTGTACCATACCACTTTAAGTCTCATAACATGTTTAAAATTAAAGACTAACTAAAAAAAAAAAAAACTATCTTGTATGCATGCAATGATTTTATTTTTAAGGGTTATCTCCTCAATAAATGTAGGCTATAGTTTTACCAACGTCTTATATATTAATCTCGTCTAGACCATTTTCTATCAAAAAAAAAGTTATAAGATTGTTTGGATCTAAAGATCAGTCATTTGGATAATTGAAAAATGCTAGTAGGATCTCTTTTGGAATATCGACTTTTTGAGATATAAGGAACATATTTTTGGAAAAATAAAAGCTGACCTTACTTTTAAAAAAAAGGGGGACACTTTTTGATTGGTCGCCCTTTATTAGTTTCTTTGACATTAGGTTGATGGTATTTGAGAGAAGTGACTATAAATAGAAGGCTTGCCCCTTCATACAAAAAAAAAAGGGTATTTGAGAAAAGAAAGAAAGGTAAGGAGGTATCGGGATCTAAAAAGATTGCTTTAGCACATTAAACTTTCTAATTTTACAAATAAATGCAGCTTCATCTTTCATTCCTTCATATTGCACCTTTCTTTGTTTTGTTTTGTTTTGTTTATTTAATTTTTTTTTTTAAAAAAAAAAAAACTAATAATCCATGGGCAAACTTGGTGCTCTTATAGAATTCTTATGTAAATAGATAGAAATAAACAATTTATGAATGATCTGTCTAATATTCTTTATCTTTTATAATGCAGTCTATTGTTTTTTTGTGTCTGGTATTTTGGCACAAAGTAATACGATATATAGTGTCATTTCGGTTACTTCCAAGTATGATGTTGGAGTTGTAATTAATAATAAAGTATACGCCATGAAACCGGTAGTTCCAGGAAGTGTCCTCCTTCAAGTGGGAGCACCGGGAGGCAGCTCCTATCAATATGCAAAAATCAATAGCAAAACGAAACAAATAGCAGAAAAGGAGTCTTTTATACGGCCTGCTCGAAAGTCAAATGTCAATGAATTCTACGGAAGACAGTGGACTGTAAAACATTTAAGCCAGCTTCCTTCACTAGATCTACCTGTAAAATATAACCGTGTTAAAACTGCTCTTCATCCTGAAGGAGAAATACCAACAATCCATATAACCGCTCTTCAGTCTGATATAGATAACTTGCATACACAATACAAAGGTGATGTCGATGTCATTGGTAACGTTACTTACATCAGGTAATTTAGTTTTTTGTACAGTTTTTCCTTTTATTTTTTTTTAAAAAAAAGGGGGGAACTATAGCCTAACCAAACTCTATTAATAATTTACTAGTGCAAATATAATGAAAGAGCTGACAGGAGTAAAGATTTCTATTGGTGGAAGATCAAGTCGCTTTTTTACAAAATTACCATATAATTTTAAAATACCTAAGGGGCAAGACCTTTTTGGCTATAAAAAATTTAAAATGCGTACAACCGCTAGTGATCCTAGTTATATCCGTGAATATCTTACTGCTGGTGCTCGAGTAGCAGCATCAGTTCCATGTAGTAGAGAGTCTTATGTCAGGTACAAAATAATAATAATATTATTATTGTTATTGTTATTATTATTGACTATTATTCTTATTTTTTCTTGCGTATTTTAGAGTTATAATCAACCAAAGAGAAATGGGATTGTTTATTTTTGCAGAGAAAATTGAAAAAACATGGTTGAAAAATGAATTTGGAGGAGGCAAAAAAAAATATGAAATTGGATACCTTTATGAAGGCTCTGGAGGAAATAATGATAAAAATAGAGCTAGTTTGGAATATCTTGGTGAAAACCCACAAGATTACGTCGGGGCTGAGTATGAGATTGATGAGAAGCCAAAAGTTGAAACTGAAACTATTGATGATCTTGTTGCATTTATCAAATTTATTCATAATCAAAAAACACAACAAGGTACTATGAACGCTGCTCAGATCGATGGTACTGCTGATGAATGGGAAAAGAAATTCGATGTAGAAAGTTTTTTAACAAAGTAAGTAATATATATATGTTTAAATAACCTTCAGTTTGAACAACCCCTTGTTGATGATTAAAATAATAATAGTATGGCCTTTGACTTTGTTACTGGATCTTGGGACGAATACTTGATGAATACCGATAACTACTTCCTTTATCAGTTGCCAGAAAACGGTCGTTTTGTTTATATTAGCTGGGATTTTGATTTCGTCATGGGAAGTGGCCCAGTTGACATGAAAGCCATTGTTGTTGGTGACTATAATTACTATGGCGGTATAAAAACCCGACCTTTGATGGCTGCCATTTTGAACGTTCCCAAATTTAGAAGCTTTTTTGAAGATAGAATTTCACTCTTGGTTGATAAGCTATTTAGTCCAGATATAATAGATCCAGTTATTGATTCGCTTGTTGATTTCCTTCGCGAAGATGTTCAATGGGACAAGTCTTTACCAAGAGCAAGATCTGGTTTTAATTTAATACCATCTCCACTGTCCGATCTCGATTTATTCGGTAACAATAAGGGTAACAAAAAAAAGACAGGTATGCCATTGTCTTTGAGCATCCTTAATTCTATAGAGTATTTGGCCCGCATAAACTCAAATGTTCCATTTGAAAAAGCAATTGAAGGGAAAACAGGACATACATCTCTCTATGGTGTTAAAGAATGGTTCCAAGATAAAATAGATAATATTCGGCGTAAAACAGCGTATAAAAAACCTTTCCTCAGTTCATTAATTCCATTACGATAATAATCATACACTAATAAATTTCTGTATTACTCGACATTCATATTTAAATGTTCTTCTATTGCTTTTATTGTCATAAAAGTAATTATTATTATTACCGAGGAGATGTGAATTAATTGATCGAGAAATGTGATTATATGATATTATTTACTATTATATGGTTATTTTTACGTACAAAAACATGATTTTAAATAAATAAAAGTGGGTTCCAAGCTGAAGAAAACAGTGATTTACCAACAAATGGGCGTTTTTTTTAGCCTTATTTTTATCAATACTAATAGATCAATCAATGCGTCTTACTTTTTTTTTTAGAAGACGTAACACGTCAAAAAATATTTCGTTTTTTGTTTATACCGGTTATTATAATTGAATAAAATTCAATTATCTATTTTAGTTATATGTCAAAGCTTCATGTAATATCTAGATACAGTGGTCCTCCGTTAATTTTACAAATGAATGTGTAAAAAAAGAAGGTGAAAATAGCGAGGTGTGAACGTTAAACAAAGGAAGAGTAATGTTTTTCTATTTAACAGGCTATATATATCCAGATTTCCAAAAAGGTAAGATTAACGGGGAGAGTGAAATTAGCGAGGGATCAATGTATGTAACATGTACGTGTATAACTTCTGGGTAAAACCTCATTGTTTTCTACATATGCTTTACTTCATCTATGATACTGTCGTTGATATTGGTGGATTGGGTCATCTTGCTGTTCAGTTTACTCATGTATGGGGATGTCGCGTCATAGCAATATCTAATATCCCCGATAAAGAAGAAAAGGCAAAGAAATTTGGTGCGCATGGATTTTTGGTTTTCAGAAATCTTAAGGCTGATGAAATTATCTATAATGATAAATTTGATGTCATATTTTATATAGTCTCTAGATGAATTGATTGGGATCTTTTTGTTGGCCTTTTGAAAGGTAATGATGCAGTATCATCTTCAACAAACCTTGGTTGTTAATTCATGATTAGTTATGACTAGAAGATTGCTGACTTGTTTTTTTTTTACTAAGCTTGATGTGTGAAACTTAAGATAAATGAAATATCGACGCTTATTACATCAAAATCTTAATTAAAAAAATGAATTTGTTCTCGGTAGCTGTATATTAATTTAATTATTTGTAGTTTATAATTCTCCACCTTACCATTGATATCTATACAACATGCTTTAATAAGGAGAGAATAGTAAATAAACCAAGGTTTTATTATATTTTCCAAATTCGAAAAACAAGGGCTTCTGAGAATTTAATTGTTCATCTTTGGAGAGACTAATTACCACATGATTAATAATGGTAGGATGTAATAGCTAAAGCCATCATGTTATACTGTATTCTTAACATTACACTTGCATACTGTTTTATTATTAATTCATATTTTGTACATTTGTGTATTACATCTCAGAGGTTTTTTTTTATGACTATTATAATGACTATTAGAATATTATCTATTGTTAACGGGCATGGAAAATATTACAAATATTTTTGTATTATCTCTCTCGACATTAACACCTTCTTTTTATTTATTTATTTAATTTTATTATATCTAAACATTCTATAACAATTATGATTGTGGACAGGCAAAGCCACCTGTAGCAGGTGTTGCAATGACAGTTGGTTTATAGCCTAACCAGTCAAGACCAAAGAAATGTAAAGTGATCCAAAAATGTAAAGGTAGTGCCTCGTGTTGGTTTGTAATTACAACTCCATTAGGAGAGTTATTAGATATCATCGAGTTTTGAGGAGCACATGCCTTTGTAAGATCAACGAAGGTTGTGTCTGTGCTATCGCGGGCCTGGTAGTCAACATAAACAGGTAGCTGGATGGTGGATATACTATTGGCTGCCAATATTATATGCTCTTGATTAGAATCATCATTATGAAGTCCTTTTCCAATGACAAGTCCAGTTAATGCATCTTTTGCAAGTAATTGAACTTGGACTATACGTGTCGGTACATGGTTTTGCCTGTTATCAACAGTGACGTTCACCATCCATTGGCTTTCAAACGCAACGTTACCAACCATAACACCTTGTCGGGTTTGGGTAATTTTTGCAGGTGTTGTTAAGGAAGCTCCTTCTATACGCATCAAGGGTGTACGAGGCCATATGAAATAGGTAATTAATATAAAAAGAATGAAGCTAATAAAAGTACAAAACACCCATCCTCTACGACCACAACCTCTGTTTTTGGGGCGAGTATCTAATTCGGTATCTTTTTCTTTACGATTACGTCTTCTTTTTTTTTCTTCCTCTTCTTCTTTTTGTTTCTTCTTCTTTTCGATATCACGGCTATTATGGCGAAGGCCACAGCTAACGAAGCAGCAACCAATCCAAAAACCTTGTGTGTCATCTCTATAGTAGTCATTTCTGAAAGAATCAAGCTTTTCAGTATTTCTCTTATTGGCATTGTTGTTTTTTTCATTGTCTAAACCGTCAGGTGACTTGAATTTTTCTGGTTCACCGTGGTAGTAATTTTTGTATTTTGAATCGTATTTCTCGTATCCCATTCTAGAATCATCTTCATCGTAATAACCATAACCTTCTTCATCTTCGTCATGTTTTGTAGACATGTCATCGCTCATTGCAATTGTAGTGTCTCTCTTCTCATAGTGGTAGTCGCTCAAAGATAAGTGTTGGCTATAGGCATCAGAGTACTCATGACTTGATAGACCAGCAGGAATCATTGCATTTTTTTCAGATTCTATAAATTGGGCATAAATGGGTCTTTTTTTATCAGTCTGGACAAGGGTATCTTGGCTACCCCAAGGCCTTATATTTCGCCCTCCATTGATTACAGAGCTCGCTGCAGATGATGAAAGGGAGAGGTCTAGGTTCAAATAGTCAGAATCAAATAAAGCAGCTTGTTGATGTTGATCTGTGGGAGCCTGTAATGGATGTACCTGATCAGCTAATATAAATACATTACATATCAGAGTCAATTTTTTTCCATAAAAAGACAATAATGAAAAGAAAGAAGATAAAGAAAAGAACCCTTTTTTTTTTTTTTTTTTTATTT
>VCJA01002891.1:5862-16019 GCA_024139275.1 Backusella macrospora
ATTCAAAGGAGAAGTTCATTAACTTTATATCCCTTTTTTAATAAGGTTGAACGGATACATGTTGTATGAAATATTGATTAAAAGTACATACGTGATATGTCTGTTGACCACATCTTTCTGATGCACAACCTACATAAGCAGGGGTATCAAAATTAATTTTTCGATATATAGTTTCGTATCCACGGCCCTCTGCCCACTCTTGATAAGCACTATCCCAGTCTATACCATCCATTATTGAAGTATATATATTTGCATCTAAAAGTGTATCAGTCTATATGAATAGTTTAAGTTGGCTTAATAAAAATATATAATGTGATTTTATTTTATTTTATTACCTTTAAATTTTCGTCCCCACACCCCATGGCCAGTTTCTTTGCGTATCGCTCATAGCTATAATTCCATTTAGCCTCATACAAAGAACCTTCGTTGTGAAATTTATTTACATATTCTAAAAAGTATGATTTTCCTTCGTTCCAGTTTACTGTCAATGGAAAGGCGTGAACAATGTATTGGAGAAATAGTAAGTATATCGCGATAGATGTAATATAGTATCGAGCTAGAGTCGTCATCTTTATTTTATGATTTGTTTATTAACAGAAAAAAAAGGATAGGGATAAAAAAAAAAATATTTTTATATATTCGTAAAAGAAAGGAAAACTAGGGAAATGTTTTATAATCAGGATCGTATTGATGTCTTTTATATATGAGTACTTTATTCGACAACTATTTTTATAGAACAAGATATTTTTATATTGCATTATATTTTATATATAAAGGAAAATTGAGGTGGGCTGAGTATTGCTTTTTAATATTATCGACCGGTTTATTTTTACCTACTGCGCAATAATGTTTGTTATTTTTTTTTTATTTTTTTATACTTATTTTGTGACTTATTAATCAATATTTTTTTATTTTATTCATAATAGCATATGAATTCTACTTTTGCAGATCACAAAATATGTATTTAAATGGATCACAGAATATGTATAATTCGAATGATCTAATTTTTACAGATTTAGCCTAGCCTTTCCTCTTGTTCTATTGTGCGATTTTCAAAGAGTGTTAAAACGGAAGTCGTTATGTAAATATTTATTTTCCATACGGCAATGGCTTCAAATCCGGTTTATTTATTTGTTTATATAAATTATTTGAGTTGCAGGTACAGGACTTAGTGACCATCAACTGTATGTTTTCACATTAAAATAATGAAAACTAATATAGCAGTGCTTCTTTTTCTTCTTTCTTAATATGATTTTACCGAATATTTGTAAATAATCAAATATAGTGACATATTGTTAGATTTTAAAGTTTTAGATTACCACTGACATTTACTAAATTCCATAGAAATGTTTTTAATAACAAAGCCGCCTATCACATGTATAAATATTATCGTGTTTTAATGGCCATTCATAACCATATATAAGAGCGGTAATATTATGTTAACATTATGTGCTTCGATTTTAAAATAAATAATCTTCAGCTAATTTTCTCCAAAGACGGATCAAGATGTACAATTTAATACTTGTATAAATGTCAATAAGTGAATCAGGGGAAGACAAAAACCCGCAATAAATAAAGTGCCGAATTGTGACTCTGATAGCGATTAGTTATTCTGACCAATGTTGTACGACCAAACTGAGATGAATCAAAATCTATTTTTCTGATTAAATTGGCTGGGGCTATTTATTTTTTCATTCATCTATTCTTCTGTAAAAAAATGGCTACCCTACCAGAACCACCAAAATCAGTGGGCGAGTCTATACCCGCCCATACACCCCACGCTGTCTCTGTCAATTTACCTAAATGGCAGGACAATATTTACTACGAAGAGGGAGACCCAATTGTCACTTCCAAAATGGAATGTGGTTACCCACGTTTCTTCATTCATCCTTTCATTCAAGAGGTAACTTAATATGATGACATGTTTCCTTTGATATTAACAAATACAAACACTAGCTATGTAGTCGACTTGTAGCAAAGTTCGGCAAACCTGAAGACTCTGGTATGCTTTTTCCCTCCCACAAAACAGCAGAAGAGTGTCGGTCCTTCATGAAGCGCTATTACACCCAACCTACCGGAACCGTGCGTCTTGCAGAATTTGAGATTACACCTCCCAAGGATAATACAAATCAATTACAAAAGATCCCGATTCATATCGTACTTTTTCCTAAAGACGCCTTCCCAATTGCTAAGCAAGTTTGGCAGCATTCTGGTGACATTATTTCTTCTCGTATGGCTGAATATTGTCTTCGCATCTTTGATGAAGAAAACGAAAAGAAAAAGTTGAATGAGAGCATAGATAATGATCTCTACCTACCAAAGAAAGGCATGGGTATGAAGAGTAAAAGCAGAAGTCATTACAGCTCTGCTAAGTCAAAGCAGTCAGCTTCTCCTCCAAAGGAAGAGACTTCTTTAGAACAAAGTATTTATCTGGAAGAGCGCTATGGTCGTAACTTGTCTATCAAGTTTGCAAACAGTGCAAAAATTGCCTTGAGACGTAGAATTGCAGGTGTTTTGACTTCCCATAACGACAAAGTTGAAGCCAGCGAGGAAAAGACAAGTTCAGATGATTTGGAACAGCAACGTCAAATGATGGGTGAACGTAATATTAAAGGTTTATCTGAGGAAGATGTCTATTTATATCCTACTGGTATGAGCGCGATTTTCCATGCTCATCAGATCGCTATGATTTGTGGTGACAAATCATTAAAGAGTGTCTGTTTCGGGTAAGTAATTAGTAGATGGGTTTAAACATCTTCATATAATGATAGTTTAAGTGTATCTGATTGTATTTGTGTAGATTCCCTTACACTGATACTTTGAAGATTCTTCAAAAGTGGGGTTCAGGATGCCATTTCTATGGTCTTGGTGAAGACGAGAGTATAGATGAATTGGAGAAGCTTTTAGAATCAGGAGAACGTATACTGAGTTTGTTTTGCGAGCTTCCTTCCAATCCTTTGTTGAAATCACCCAATGTCAAGCGTTTACGCCAATTGGCTGATAAGTACAAGTTTTTGATTGTCATCGACGAGACTATTGGTAACTTCTGTAATGTTAGTGTATTGGAATGGGCTGATGTTGTTGTCAGTAGTTTAACAAAGGTTTTCTCTGGAGATGCAAATGTAATGGCTGGAAGGTATGTTTGTATTGTAAACATTACATTGTATTTTGGCTAACCATTTTGCTTAAAAAAAAAAGTATGATAGTGAACCCCAATAGTGCTTTTTATACTCCATTAAAGAAGGCTTTGGAGGAAGATTATGAAGATATCATTTGGTGTGAAGACGCTGTGTTTTTAGAAAGAAACTCCAGAAATTTTAAGGAAAGATCATATACTATCAATAGAAACACAGAAACACTTTGTGACTTTTTGAATAGCCATGAAAAAGGTAGGAAATTAACTGTATCATTCTGTATAATCTTTGTGACTAACATTTGTTATTTAAAATAAATGCACACGAATTGTAGTTAAACAAGTATTCTATCCTAAATACACATGTAACAAACACTACGAAGCAGTGAAAAACAAAACAGAAACTGCAGGCTACGGTGGTTTGTTCTCCATGGTTTTGAAAGACGAAAAGAGTGCACAACAGTTCTATGACGCTTTAAGCTGTGCCAAGGGTCCATCTTTGGGTACCAACTTTACTTTAGCTAGTCCCTACACAATTCTTGCTCATTATACTGAGTTAGACTGGGCTGCTAAGTTTGGTGTATGCCGCCATTTAATTCGTGTTAGTATTGGTTTAGATGATAGAGATAAATTGATGACTATGTTCAAGGAAGCACTGGACGCTGTTGAACAATAATAACGTTATATTTATGATTTAAAATAATAATAATAAAAGTAAAAGTAAAGACTTCACAAATTTTTCGCTTGTAATACAATTCGCTTATAGATCGAATTTAAAATGTGTATACGCAAAAATAGGCTTACACCAACTTGAGTCACTACTCTCGGATGATTTGAATGAACAACCGTGCGAATCTTGGTGTTCAGATGATTTAGAAACATATATTTTATAAAGTTATATCGATGTGGTGCATCACTATAAACCAGATGGACTTAAAAAAAAAAGTAACATATAGGATATGATGGAATCAACTGTTTATTATTATTACAGATTGTGTGTGGCGCAATTGGAATCAAAGGTCATTCTCTTTATAACCAGTTAGTAATCATTGCAATCTTGTAATAACTCTGCGTTATATTCGATTATAGGTTTTAAATTACCAGTATAAATATACCTTACGATAGGAATAATAATTAATAATAAAAAGTATTAGATGTAATAGAAAGGAATTAGGGGTAAGAAAGGTGATTGGAGATAAGAAAGGTGATTAGAAGGAAGAAAAGTGACTACAGTAAGGCTCGTCTGTAGTCAACATATCATAAGGCACTTGGGGTTCATCATAAAAGGCAAAGCAATGTGTATCTCCTTCGAATTTAATATCAGGAACAAATGGTGGTTTTGGTCCTTCATGTTTTAAAATCTTTTCAAAATCAATGGTCTTAAACCAGGTGTGATTTTTGATATCTGCAGCGCCGTCTTTCAGATTGCCAAATCTTTCACTGGGTTTTATTTTCAACAAGTTTTGCATCAGGTCTTTAGCCTCCGGACTAATATCGTCCGGGAATGTCATGTCACATTCTAAAATTTTTTGGTATTGGTCTACAGGGTTTTTTGCAACAAAAGGTGGGTTTCTAAAAGAAAATACGGTTTAGAATGATAAGATCAACCTTCTTAGTAACGTTAAATATTTACCCAGTCAACATTTCAAAAATCAACACTCCTAAGCTCCACCAATCAACTGCAGTGGTATATCCCTGGGATCGGATAATCTCTGGTGCTATTTCAAGTAGTTAGTTAATGTGCTAATTATTATGTTTTTCATGTATAGATATTTTTAAATTTAGCATACCTAAATAATCAGGTGTGCCGCAGACTGTCCAGGTGATGTCAGGTACTTTTTTTGCAAAACCAAAATCTGTTAGTTTGATATATCCATCTTCATCGATAAGTATGTTTTCCGGTTTTAAATCTCGGTAAGCAATGTCTAAACTATGTAGATATTCAATAGCAAGTATTACTTGAGCAACATAAAATTTTGCATTTTCTTCTTCAAGCCTCTATTTTTTATGACATCAAAATGAATAAGAAAATAGAAATACCAATATATTTTCAATGATTGATTCATTACCTTGAAATTTTTAATTACTCTAAATAGTTCACCGCCTGGTATATAGTCCATGACTAGAAAAACATGACTTTCGGTTTGAAAAGTTCCCCATAATTTTACAAAAAATGGATGAGAAACCATAGACAAAACCTCACGCTCATTGTTGGCGTGTTCTATTTGTCTTTTAGTGACCAATTCTTTCTTGCTGATGGCCTTAATTGCATATATTTTTCCGTCTTTTTTGCATTCTGTAAGGTGAACCCGAGCAGAAGATCCTGTTCCGACAGTTTCTTTTATAATAAAATCATCAAGAGAAAACTGAGCCCTATACTTTTTGATATTGATGATTCGATCACTAGACTTTCTATACATATCGGCTATAGTGTAATCGGGTAGTACGTCACTAAAAGGCTGTTTAATATATTTTGCATTATTATTATTATTGGATTCATTTGTGTCGTCAGTAATAAGGATGGGTTTGGTATCATTTGTAGTGGTTGGTTTTGAAAGGGGTTTAAGTTTTGGTGAAGTACAAGGTATATTATTATTGTAAGAGAATTTTTTTATAGGTGACATAGGTGAAGGTGGCGAGCATGAAGTAAAAAAATCCTCAGGAAGTTTGTGCGTAAAGATAGACTGAGCTGGCGTATTACTGGTTGAATATTTACCTGATGGAGGAAGTTGTTATTTTTACAATCTCAGTTAATGAAAAAGAAAAAATGACCAAGTCAACCACAAATGATGTTATATTTGTTTATACCTTCGATGTCTTCTTTATCTTCAGATGTTCTAGGTGTGTATTTTGGTGTGTCCATACTGGTATCTCTTTTTTCTTTACCAGAATGAATGAAGATATGTGTAGGCTTGCTGTGCAAAATAGTCAAATTAGTGCTTGAAGAGGGAGGTGAATGTGGAAAGATTGGTTTGAAAAGTGATTTGGCTGGTGTATTAAAATTGTGATGTACTGATTCTACTTCGATAATTTGAGCTGGCATAATGAAATGAGGAAAATAAACGAGAAAGAAATATGAAGATCTCATGTACCGTTTCTTTTTCTTTTTCTTTTATTTTGCAATAGAGGTGACTGTTCATGTTTCAGTTTTATTCAGTAGCTGAGATAAGGTTTCAGCTACTATCTTTGTTTATTTATGGCTGTTTTGACAGGGTCGATTTTGTTTATGGAAAGTTTCGACTCAACACCAAATCGGCGCAAACAAAATTTAAAATGAGTTAGCATCCTAGCTATTCCGGTTATTTACAAGCAGAGCCGCTGCTACCGGTGCCTGATCCAATCGATTTTTTTAGTCATTAGGATTCAGATCCAAGTTAAAGGGCATATATCTAATCCGCTTTTTATTTTATTTCTACATCTTTGATCTTGTGGGTTTTCTTTAAAAAACATATAGAATATTGAAGATCTCACAAAAAAATGTCACATATGGTATTTTATTTTAATAAATAGTTAGCTTTTTCTTTTAATTGCTTCGATTTTCATTGATCTCTTGTATAGATAAATAGCTATACGTGAAATAAATAAACAAGCAATCCTCCCACTAATGATATTATAGCACACTATGACATGATTAGTACAGATAAGTGGTATTGGAAAGATTTTTCTTTTATTCTAATAATATGTTAAACGAAGCAGATCAGATACTTCTTACAATGAGATAGGAGTTCGGAGCCCCACTTTTTTTTTAGCAAAAAAAGAAAAAAAAACGGTATATGAATTTTATAAAAGAGTGGCCTGATGGCTGTTTTAGCGATAAGGTAACCCATAAAGGTCACCTCTTTTATAGGCTTATACTCATATATTGATACTTTTTTTGCTATGACGCATTAAAATAATATCGGCAATAGTAATATGTATTTTTACAAATACTCCGAAATGATAAATATAGAATACTAAAAAAAGAATTCTATGTTCAAGTTCTTTTCTTCCACAAAATATTCAATAATCAAGATAAACTTTGATTTTTAAAAAACACTACATCACTTTTTTATTCTTTAACTATAAATAAATAGTCAAAGAAATAAAAATAGGTACGTATTCTTAAATCTGTTTCAAAAAAGAAAAAGAGTACAATATGATTACAGTTGGATACTATATATATTGTACCATATGAGAACATTTATCTATATTAAAAGCATGCTAGTTTTTAATATATAGATTTTTGTATTGGAATTTTTGCCTCATTTCTTATTGGTCATTGTATTTTAAAAAGCGTGCAAGAACATAATTCATGGAGACTTTGAAAAGATGCATTCCTTTTTTTTTTTTTTGGATATATCTCTGTGAAACTTTATACTAATTTCTTCTGATACTAAGTGAATATGTATTATTGAAATCGATAGTATTGGACAGTTGTGTAGTGCAGTACATAGTCAACTTACAAAAATTGAATCTGTTTAGCCGTTCAAATATTTTTAGATTAGCATTTAACTATGCATAATATACCCACTGTGTTATTTATATGCGAAGACTGCAATCATATTAATGTATTAGTTGTTTGCATCTAATTATATGGCTCAATTATTTTTCTGGGAGGGGGGAGAAGTAGAAAATAAAAATTGAGAGTGTATGACAAGTAAATATATAACAACAATTTCCTATACGTATACATACAGAGCATATATAAAAAGGTATTGTTTCTATACAATATGTAGATGTAGTCTTAGATTGACTATGAATCAAAAAATAAAGCTGTTTAATTTGTATAAATTTAAACTTTTATATATGGTTTTGAAAGATAGAATATCTTAAGAAAGCCATGTAATATATACTGTGATTAAGATAATCAATTGGATTAATAATAATTACTGTATCAATTGAATATATTTTATGCCTAGAACAACTTGATTTTACTTGGTTGGCTCTACTTGAAATCCAGATAATGTTAGTTTTTTTTTTTTGGAAGAATTAAATTATAAATCCAGACAAAACGAAAATAAAAACCGAGCAAATGGATGTTAGTTTTTAGACAGATAGAAGGTTTATATTCGAACATCTTACCTGTAAAAATCTTAAACCCTGGAAGAGGCACCTGTGTTTGATATGGTGATCATGTTTTTCTCTTGAGGTTTGTATATTTGTGGTCTTCCTTTTCCTGACCAGATTGATTCTGAAATAATCAACATATTCCGGGCAGCGTGTCATGTGATAGTATCCTTCTATTATACACCTTCTTATTTGTTTGCCAGACTCCAATCCAATGGCCGCAGTAAACACATATTTTCATTCAAGATCAATAGAAATGGGTAAGAATGTGTCATTCATTTCAGAAACAGTGAAGCTAGAAAGTGATAAATCAAAAGTTTGAAGAGAAGGACCATGGCCAACCTGACGTCTTTTATAAAATAAAAAAACCAAAGAAAAAGCATCGGTTCGTATTAAGTTGCCAAAAAGTACAGTGTTATTTCCATTTGGTGTCAACTGAGCAATGCTTTTTTTTTAAAAGTATATATATATATATATATTTTAGATAAAATATATCAGTATTATTCCGTCCCGATTATATACTTATTTTCTGTATCGAAGTTTCTCAAAAGTAAAAATACGAAAAAACATTTCCAACTGACTTTGATATCCGGTGGGCAATGAAACTTTAGCAGAGCAAGCTAAAGCGTTTATACTTATCGTTACAAAGCGCCAGTAGAAAGATGGCTTGGGCAGCACAGACAACAATCTTGGGAGCGGAAGTCTCCTAACATTGAATGGTAAATGATTGTCATACTCCTCTTCAAAATTAGCGTTGAGTAATAACAAAAATTTAATAAAGTGACTAGGATCCTGAGAAAGTGCATTTAAAGTTGTCTTTCTCTCAAGCTGCTGCCTCTAATACTCGTAAAAACCATGTATAGGTACCTTTCTTTCTTCAGTAAGCCAAGCAAACACTGACGATTGAGTATCTCCATCACAAAAAAAAACTGGTAGCAGTATTTTCTTGAAATAGAATCAATCACGGATTTTTCTGTGACATTCTATTGGTTATTGTCAATTAATCATGTAATAATAAAATAAAATAAAAAAGATATATTGTTTTAGGCTTACAAGTAGAAACAACTGTATCTTATATCAAATAAAGTACAGAAGCTTTTGTTCAAAGTTTTCTACAGCCACGTTGTTGTATTGAGTTGCAATCTCTGTACATGATTCTGATAAACATCGACTTACACCAGGAAGAAGCTTGATGTTAGTTTTAGCCTTAGAATGTTTTTCTCTCTATTCATCCCAGGTACGAAGAAGTTCATCAGGTATATTACCTTGGCTTGTTACGCGTTGGCTGTTTACGAGTTGACATACACTGTACCAGAAGTTCTTGTTAAAGATACCAGAGGGTGGAGATAAGGTGGTATCAAGTAAAATATAATCATTCATAAACATCTTCGCTCTGATTACAACCTGTCTAATGTGGGAGCCTGTAGTGATTATCACTTGTTTCACTTGCTGAAAATGATCTCTGATACATTGATCTAAAGAAACTTTTCTAGTGAAGGCTATGTAATTGTCACTGAGATTATTACGAATCACTTGAGCTTTGGGTATTGTACTGAGAGGACATAGCGAAAACCTTGCAGAGGAGTGATCATTTCATTTACATTTGTTACAATGAAGAGTTTTGTCAGTTTCATTAGCAGTCTTTTGTCTTTTTGCTATTTTTTTTTATCCATTTTTGTTGAATCATTTTGTTTTCTTTTGCCCTTACTTGAACCAACTGTTTTTTAAAAAGAGAGTTTAGAGAATAAACTACAAGTGTACATGTGCATTTATTCTACAGTACTAGAATCTGCTGTAAAATCAACATATAGTTTGCATTTATAATAACCTTTGGTATAGTGATCCGACTCGCTGCAATCAGCGCAAACGACTCCTATTATAAGTATAGATGGGTATTCTGCATTATTGTAGGAGTACGTAAATAAAAGAGAGAGAGAGATAAAGACGTAAAGGAAAGTCAAAAAAAAAAAAAAAAAAA
>VCJA01002896.1:1339-12692 GCA_024139275.1 Backusella macrospora
TGAAGCTGGCTTTATTCCTGCATGTTTAACCTATTTAACACAATGGTACAAGACAGATGAATTAGCTACTCGTCTCTCATGGTTCTGGGGTGTTCAGTCACTCGCATCGGCTTTCTCCGGTCTTATTTCATTCGGTATCTTCAGATTGGGCGGTGTTGGTGGTCTCTATGGTTGGAAATGGTTATTTATTATTGATGGTATCATCACTCAAATTTTTAGTATAATCGCCATGTAAGTTATAGTTATGGCTAAAGCTATAGTTTTTTCTTTCTTTCTTTTTAGTTATTTTTTTAATAATTATTTTAAAACAGTTTTTTTCTTCCGAGCGGCCCATCTAATACAAAAGGATATCTTCGTGGTAAAAATGGCTGGTTCAATGAACAGGAAAGAAGAATCGCAGTCACTCGTATCATTCGAGATGATCTATCCAAAGTATCTCAAAACAATCCAGTTACTCTTCACGATCTTAAGATTAGTGTGTTGGATTCCAAATTATGGACACATTTATTGATTACCTTCACTAGCATGATGATTATTACACCTATCCAAACTTATTTACCTACACTTATTAAGAATTACGGTTTTTCAGTTACAACTAGTAATCTTTTAACAGTACCGGCACCTATTATTGGACTGGTTGTTTCTATTTTGATCGCACAAAGTGCAGATAAGAGAGGGAATTATGCTTTCCATGCTTTGTTTGGCTGTGTTTGGTGTCTTGTTGGATTCTTGGTTCTTGAGTTCTTACCAGATTCTGCTGGTCGCTGGAGTTTTTATGGTGCAGCTTTGTTCATAGGTTCTTTCCCTATTTGGCATGGTATGCACATTGCTTGGATGTCCTCCAATTTGGCTCCTGCTGGTAAACGTACTTTGGCTTTAGGTGCTATTATTGGTTCTGCCAATCTTTGTGGCATGCCCGGTTCTCAAATATATGGTAAGTAATATATTTATATTCTAATAATATAAATTTCAAGTATATTTATTACCGTTTTTTTTATTTTGATTTATAGCACAAAATGACGCTCCTCGATTTTACAGAGGTAACTGGATTAATTTTGGTATGACATTAACGGCGGCTATACTATTGCTCATTCAGCACGTTCGATATACCCTCACAAATAAAACACGTGAGAAGAAATGGAATAGTTTATCGGATTCTGAGAAAAAAGAGTACTTGAATACAACAAATGATGTAGGGTCAAATCGTCTAGACTACCGCTTCCGCATTTAATATATAAACCTTATTATTCATTAATTATGACAGCAACAATAGCAATGTCAAAAGAAAAAATATATAACCTTAGTTATTTGTAATATAAATATATGAGAATATAAATAAAGCCTAATAATCATTTATCATTACTATTGAAATTGTGGTATGAGCCGTATCAATATTTGTTATTACTGTTATTATTTTATTTATCGTGTAACTTATAATCACTCAAAGTCCCTTTATAATTATTCTCTTATTTTTGACAATGGACTCTCTCTTTCTCTTTCACTTTAATGAACAACGAGGTTGTAAGAGTTCCATTTATTCGTATTTTACATACTTATTTTTATTGTTGTTAAAGCCGCTACCTGTCACAGAAATAGTTGATTTTTGATATAAATTTAATTAAGATATGTGTTATGTCTTAGTGTTAACGATTGAATTAAGATAAAGCTTATAAGGTGAAACAAAAAGGTTAGTTCATCCTACCTGATTTTAGTACTTGAAGCGACAGGAAAGGTGTGTATAATTAGAAATTATGTTCAATATCTATTCAGTAGTTGTAGTGATAGACATACATGCATAAATATATATATAATGGATGACTTCCAAAATTCGTTATATTATAAATTATAAATTATAAACCGGAATTTAAAAAATTTCGGCGGAGTGTACCTCTTCATAAAAATATTAAACTTTATTTTTTTATAAACACTCATAAAAAGATAAAAAAAATGAAAAATGAAAAGAAAAGTTTATTTATTACTATGCATTCAAAGGTTATGTCTGGGACACTTTCCCTTTCTATTATAAAGGTCTTCTTCTTCTTCTTCGACTTCATACACTTGGCTGCATTGCTCAACAGGTGATCCACTTGCCTATGTAATAATGTCAACATTATATTTTTACTGTTTTTTTTTATAAAAAAAAATACCTTTACCATTAGCGTCTCGAGAAGCCCTTCAACCTAAGATCAGATACTGTTAGAATATTACATCTATTGCTTAATATGAATATCCATCTTGGAAAACTTGGTATCCATATGTCCTTCGATTTTATCCATGCTCTTGTTTGGAGTAGCTAACTACGTTGATTGATCTGGTCATACTATTGAATTAAGGAGTTGTTTAAAATAAGTACCGTAATTTTTAAAGAGTTACAACAAATACCAGAATTTGATTGTGAATTATATAACATTTCCGCAAACAATCGTCCTCTAACATACATTATTGTGATGCTGAACAGCTTGAGTCTCAGTTTAGAGCCATCAATAGAGAAACAAATAGGTGACATTACTATCTGGAGGAGTTTTTTTTTTTTATAAAAAAAACCTTTGTATTCCCAAGAAGAACGAAATAAAAGATATGGATGTAGATGAGGAACTAGCCAACAGGTTCAAAACTATCACTAAGCACATACAGGCTTCTGAATTGGGAATGAAGGTAGTTCAGTCTGATTTTGCTCGTTTAAAACTTAAATTGTCTGCCAACAAGACTCAACGAGCCAAAATCTTGTCTATAATTTGGAGACTACACAATTTTCGTACCGGGTTAGTTGGTTTTAATTAGATCAAAACTGTTATATGAAGAAATGTAAAAATAGTAGCAAAGAAGCAGATAATTCTGTATACAAAGATCTTTTTTTTTTTATAAATTCTGTTCCAACCTTTTTTTTATGAACGTGTCAGTTCTAAAATTATAAATGTTTTATAGAATTAAAAATGGACCACTGTCTGAAATCTATAAATTTATAAATATTTATAAATCGAATTTTGGAAGTCATCCAATATATTGACGGGGAAATTTGTAAGATACAGTAAAGTTATATAATATGTAAATATATGTATATATTTATTTCATTTAAAAACAAATAGATAATTAAATATATAGTTTGTATATATTAGAAGTGATAGTACAAAATATAGGAAGAGGGGTATTAATAGTAGCATTTGGGTTTATTGTTCTCCTGCGTATGAACCGGTACTCATAACACTTGGAGTACGTTCATATTCCCATCGTTGCCTTAGTTCATCCATACTACTACTACTGTGCCGGTAGGCTATTTTAGCTTGAGATGCTCTGGTGGGCGTTTGAGCAAGACGATCAAATACATTTCCGCTTGTTGGGGTGCCTGATCGGTCAGTGGAAGCATTCGAAAGAGGTGAGCGCTTATGTCCCTCTTGGTGTTTAAAAGTTGATCCCTTCTGAGATGAATTAGTGGTGCTAGATAGATCTTGCTCATTTTCATAGTATTCGCTTTCACCTCTCGATACACCATCTTTTACAGAAATGCGCTTACGAGCGTAAGGTGAGTTCTGGGCTTGCATATATTGCTGTTGAATAGAAGGTGGGCGCTGTTTTGTACTACTTTGTGTAGATGATGCTGTATGACTGTAGGAATTTTGAGACGAAGAATAGTCTGATTGAATCGAAGAGCGTCTTAAGTGGCCGCTATAAATTGAAGATGTTGATGAATCGCGTTCATTCTCATATTGAGAAAACTCGGTAGGAGCGGTAATATTCATAGGTAATGGTGACTCAGAACCTCCATTCATTTGTTGCCATGATAGGCGATTTTGTACCATCTTGTAGAATCGCTCAGGAGAAGGTGTTGAATCACGAGTGAGATAACTACTGCTCATATGCATTAAACTGTTCTTATCAGATAGTATGTGTGGTGCTTTTAAGCTGGCATTGTTTGGTGAGTTACTGAAATTAGCATCGTTAACATCGGTATTATACGCTGCTAAGTGAATAGGAGAAGGCGGAGGTAAAAGCCCTTCTGAATGTGTGCTATTTCTCTTCTCGTGATGGAGAGGTGGCATATGTTGATCATCAAAATCATCATGCAGGCCAAAATCAAAATTGGGTTCAGGGCTAGTGATCATACCGCGAAGTCCATCTTCGTAAATTTTATCAAAGATTGTGTTGCCACTGTTCATGATGTAGTTTTCCATATTAATATCAGTCATTTCAGTGGACTCTATTCCATTTTTATGATCCTCTAATTTTCTTATTCTGCGTTCATTTTCTACAGTAGTTGAGATTGCAGCACGTTTCATTACAATCAGTGTTCTACGAAGGTCATGTACACTCTTCTCCAGATTTTGCATTGCCATTTGTTGATTATAATCGCTCATGCGACTATTAAATATATCATCGACAAGTGCTTCAGTAATGCTTCGAGATTCATCAACCTCTAGTGATTTGAGAAGTTTAAGAGTGGCATCGTATACCAATTCAGGTGCGGCATTCGCTGGTACACTAAACTGTTCTTCGATGGTATCCATGTCGGCCCATTCATCACTAGGTGGTGGGTCGTTGACAATGTCGTCTGCAAAAGTAACTCTTCTCTTTTCATGTCGGCCATCGGCACCAGGAGAACCTGAGTCATCTCCTTCACCTGCTGCTTCAGACTGCAGTGTACGGATGCGTGCGGACAAGTATGATATCTCAGCCTCTATTATATCAATACGTTCATCCGCAAGCTCTAGTGACATTGCATCTATATGCTCTCCGGTAAGTTCAGCATTTGCATTCTCAGCCATAGAAATGCTCTTGCGTTCCTCTAAAAATTCAATCTTTTCGGATGCAAGCCTCTCTCTTCTGATTAGAAGCTGTTCCATTTCAACTATTGCTTGTCTTCCTTGAATGTACTGATGTAGCATCTTGTCAAGCAATTGTTTTTTACGAATAATTCGTACATCAAGAGGGATGGGGTTCTTACGCTTACGAAGAGGTTTGAATCCAGGTAAATTACGCATACCACCGCGACGGGCGACAGCAGCAAAGTTGCCACCAATGACATGAGATACTTTGTTAAGTAAGTAATCATCTAACACACCTCCTTCTCGAACAGCTCTTTTCAGAACATCAATCACTTCCTTGAGTTGGGTTGTGCTAATAAGGGCTTCTTTATCTCTTCGCTTTAAGGCTAATTTTTGTGCTTCATGTTCCCGTTCAAGTTTGGTACGGGCATGTTTTGCTTCGCTTTGCAGTTTCTGCAATTTGGAAATCTTTCGCTCTTTTAGTGCCATTTCCTCACGAATCCTTTGATTTTCTTGATTCATTCTTTTGAGCATGCGTTGTTTTTCAACTTTTAATGTTTCAATATTGACTCGAAGTGTTTTAAGTAGAGATTCATTTTGATTTTTAGTTGATTGCATATTCTGAACAGCTCGTGAGTAATTGCGCTTGAGTTCATGTATTTCGGAAACTAATTGCTTCATTTTTGTCTCGTAGGTGTGGCGTGTTCCTAACAGTTGCTGCTTTTCTTTCATTTGAATCGCCTTATCTGTCTTATTATGGGGCATTGCGTCAATGACCGATTTCTTCTTTTCGATAGCTGTATCACGTGCGCACTGTAATTCAGAGAGTTGAGAATGAAGTAGTGATATTTTTTCATCAAATTTGCGGCGTAAAAACATATACTTGTTTTCAGATTTTTCAAGCTGCAGTACGAGCTCTTCTTTCACATGAATATCGGATTGAATTTGATGAAGCATACGGATTAATTGAGGATCTTTTCTTTCAGAAGTAGTCGATGTAACCGAGCCTAAATCTTTGGCAGAATCTGTAGATGATGGCTGAGATACCCCATCGCTGTCTTCTATTGGTTTTGATTTTCTTGAGGTTCGTGTTGATTTATGATCCCAAGTAGGAACAGATAATGCTTCAATATCCATCATTAAATCGTTGTCAATATCATCTTGGCTAATAGGTGATGATAATGCTGTAAAGTTTCCTTCGTCTGATTCAGATCGCTGAATAGTATTGGCGTTGTTGTTATACATGGTCATCTCAGTATTTTCAAATTCCTTCAGTTCATCTTCCCAAGATTGAGCACCATCTACAGGCTTAATTAAATCGAGCACTTCTATTCCTTTCTGAATTTCTGCTCTTGCTTTTGCAATACTCTGTTGAATAGCGCCTTCATCTAATTCGTCTTCGTTAATGAACCCCTCGTCGTCCACCTCTTCAATTGGTTTATTATTATTATTTTTGGATCGGCGAGTCTTTGAACTAGAACTGGGTGTGAGAGGGACACGCTTAACATTATGTTTTGCTAATCGACGAGTGATACCTGGATTGATTGTACTTGAACTTGAAGATACTCTCAGGCGTCTATTTTTATTGAGTTTATTGTTTCTACGTCGAGGGGTATGTGTTTGATCAGATGTCGATCTGGAAAAGGTGGTACCTGAAAAAGAGACAGGGGCTGCCAATGACATGACAGAATTGGCATCTGGCTTTGTTTTTTCAAGAAAGTTGAGTCGATCGCGGGTATCCGAAAGTTCATCAGTTAGGTCCTGAATTTTTTTGAGATATTGTATTACCATCGGATTTACTTTGACTGGATTAGAATCCGAGCCGGAAAGCACTTGAGAATTGTCCTCTCCATCTATTTCATGCGAAAATTCTATTAACTCACGCTCCATCAACAAAGTATCCCTTTCACTTGTCACTTGTATTAAATCAGTGGACAAATCTTGCATACGATCACGAAGTCGTGTCATTTCGTTACGCAATGCACTCACTTCTTCGTCCCGTTGTAGGTCCGAAGCGTAACGATGGCGGGGCTGATTATGAGACTCAGCCCTAAGTGCATTAAGTTCAATTCGTAGACGAGCTAGTTGCGACTTAAGCTGATTGACTTCTATTGAGGAACCAGCGAATTCCTGGTTGATAGTTACTCTATTTTTAATGTTACGTGCTCTATTAGCATACTTTAGTGTATTTAAGGTTTCCATAAAGTTGGAATCCGATGGAGACACACAAGCTAACATAAGTGTCTGACTGTTACCGCCAAGTGAGTCTTGTAACAGGCGAGTCAATTTACTATCACGGTAAGGGATGTGCGAGGTTTTACGGGCTTCATCACCCAGAGCTGAAATTACATTTCCAAGAGCTAAAAGACCAGAATTAATGGATATACCCTCTTTAGCACGATCGCCTTGTGCATTAGTACGTTTTAACTAAAATGAGAGGTGGCATAATTTTTGGTTACTATTTAATAATGTTATTCCTATTTCCTATTTTTTTTTAAAAAAAAAAGGCATACTCTTTCAGAACCAGCTAAATCTACGAAATGGAATTTGCTTGTGATCGAAGGGTCGTCATCTGACTTTTTTTGTTTTAGTATCACCGAAAATACGGCATGGGATCTTGAAGAGACTTCATTCATATTAGTAGAACCGGTTGTACGATATAGAGAGCCTTTTGTCAGAAACGATAAAACGTCTTTGGCGCTGTAGCACTGCTCTTCATTTATACCGCTCCAATAAATGTTACCAGCGATATCCTCGCGGATCGTGACCTCGACTGGATTTGTAGATGATGTTATGCCTTTTTTTTTCATTGCAGTCTGCGGACTTAATAGATCAATAAGTTCTTCATTATAAAGCTCCAAAAATGAAACAAATATTTCATATTTAAAATTGTTATTTGATTCCGTTTGCTCTTCCATCTTTCGGAAGAGATCAAAGACACAGCGTGGTACAATGCCTATGATGTCGTACAGGTATTGAGTAAAACAAAGTGGTAAAGTAATCAAAACAAGAGAAATAATAATACCTTCATATGCTGGATTAACGGTACTTTCTAAACCAGTACCCATACTAAATGTTTTTCCTGAGCCTGTTTGACTAATGAAAGCTATATGTAAGATAAATAATAAACTTAAACATACTAATATAAATATACATACCCGTATGCCAAAATCGTTGTATTAAAACTTTTTTTAAATAGTAGTGTTAGCTGATGTCGTTCATTAAGTAACCAACTTTTTTTTTTGTTATTATTCTATTATTACCCTTCCATAAACGTTTCTAGTAAAGGAACTGCTGCTGTTTCAAATACTTGTTGCTGCACTGAGTCACTGCGGAAAACATAGTCAAATGTAAAAGATTTATCTGTTCCAACTAATACTTGTGGTTCATTTGGAATGAAGCTGATACATTCTGCACAATTCGACAAGTGTTCCTTTTCAGTTAGAGGTCTTACACGAAGTCCAACCCTAAATAATAATATAAATAAAGTTGCTTAAAAATTAAAAGATGGAAGTGCGCTAACCTCACAGCGGTTGAAGTCATAGTGTTGAAGCCTAATATTTATAAACAATATATAAAGCTAAATATGTTGATTTATATATTAGTGTTATTTGAACAAAGAAATGAACTATTAAAAAAGATAGAAAAGCAAAAGAAAAAAGGAAAAATAAAATCACTGAACATTCAGTTTTTTGTAAAACTTTTCAAACTCAGTTAAAAAATATGTTCTGTCATACCCGGAATTCTAGTGTTTCACGTAATTGCAATACAACATATTGATTTCATAAGAAATCAATCACTTAGCTTTACGTATAATCAAAATCACTCCTTAAATGCTTATCAGAGTAGACTTTTTAAAAAAAATATTGTGTTAGAGTATAGCCATATGTTACTTGAATATTCATTTTGATTACAAATATATATTTCATAAACATGATAAAATCTTTTAGTTAAAGCAAAACTGTCATTTTAAAAATAAACGTTTGTATGCTGATGGTTTTTCTATTAATAATGATATATTTATATTGATTATTAGTACCTCAACTTTTTGTATTACTTATAAAAATACAATAAATACTAATGTAAATAATAAAATGGTAACCCGTCTACCAGCCCGTAATAACACCAACAATCATTGATAATAAAGTATGCCTCTAGAAGAGAAAGAAATAAAAATAAGAGATAGTTTTTTTTTAGTAGTTTAATCACAAAGATACAACGGTCCAAGTCAAGACTTATTACAATGGAATGTAACCAGCAATACTTATATTTGATTAGCTACACTTATAATATAAAAGCGAAAGCCAGATGCTGCTCACCTTATTTTAGGTATCAAACATCTTTTTTTCTTATAGCCTTCGCAATTCCAGTAGAATAGAAATATCTTTAATTAATTACAGTGCTTCTCATTCAATGGGTTAGGTTCAGCAAAATTGAGCCAGGTTTTTGAAAGTGAGTCAATTTTTAGAAAATGAGTCAATCAAATGAAAGCACTTAACAAAAAAAAAACAAAGCAGTAGTTTCTAATATATATGAATTTTATTTATAAGGCGCTTATTAATTCCTCCTTCAAACAATCAAATATAAATTAGTAAAAGATAAAAAAGTCATGAAAATCAGGTTGTTAAAGAAGTAAAGCTAGCTAGAGGAATCATACTCCGAAAGGGAAATTTCCAGAAGAAGGGATGAAAAGCACTGTAATCTATTTTTTTAAAGCTTTTCAATTATCAATATATCATAAGAGGGTTATTTTTTATAAACAGCCTTTTACAGTGTGTCACTGTCATCGATAGTCGAGTAACAAACATTTTCTACTAATAAAGCCATGGTCTCTTCCTTCCCCCAAAAAATATAGTTTAATAGCAAACAATGTTTTTACTAAGTATGAACAAAGCAAGATATGAAATATAGTTTTATCATTAGCGTGGAAAAGACTTCTTCGATTTATAGAGACAGTATTTTTTTTTATAGAGATATTACGCAAATACTTCAACTTAAGAGAATGCAGCAACAGGAAAAGAAAATAGAATTACTTACCACTAGTATTACACGTAATTATTAAACATAAATATATATATATATATATATATATATTTGATAAAGGTACTTATTATTATTATTTCTCATTAAAAAAAGACAAAAGTGACCATACTGTAAATTAATGCAAGAGAAAGGCCATGTCTGTAGACGAAGGGCAAGAAATTATGATCAAAAGACTGCGTACTAAATCAGAGATCCAAAAGGCAAGTGGTGTCTTAACTGATGACTCCAGCAGCGATTTAGATGGCTATGAAAAGCCTAACTATTATGGTGATGATTTTGATGATTTTGACAATCCAATGAGCGTTACTGACCCATAAGATAGCCATATATCGTATATGCTTACGAGCTCCCAAGAATTCGAGGACCAAATTGAAACCAAACCTAAAACTGATAAACAAAAGAAGGCCTCTGTAGCAGGAATAATTGCACAGGAACAGGAAAAAATCAGTCCTAATCCTATACAAACACCTTGTCAAGCTTGTACAAGTGGTAGAATCCATGACCACAACAATCCACATGCTTCACAAAGAGCTGGTGCTTGTCCATTACAAACTGTATCATTGAATAGATTACTCCAACGTGAACTAGGTATTCATGAGCGGTTTGTACGTAATATTCGTCTTGAAACTGTTATCAATCCAGATGCTGTCCCTGACAGTGATGAGTTCCATAATACATTCGCTAAAAAAGTCACAGAGGTCGTTGACTACGTTCGAGAGGTTTCCATAAAGCTCCATTTTTTTTATGTACTACTCGGTTTCTTCGTCTTTGTCTGAGGGAACGTAGTCCCACTGTTTCTGAAGCTGATTCTAAAAAAATTATCAAATATCTTTACAGTCACTGTACACATCAAGTTAACCCAGTATGGCCCACTTCAGTTGGCCGTAATCTGGATCTTAACGCTGATGTAGAAGATGTCATTCGTGAAAACATAATTGCCGATCAAACACCAGTTAGTCCATATCAATTAGCAAATAATACAGCCATACGCTCTCGTTATTTGTATAATGTCCTGCAAGGAATAGAAAGGTATAATCAAGGCCAAGTCTTGTTAGCTGATGAAATGCAAGTGGAAGTATCCTTATCTTTTGGATTTCAGTCTGTTCGAACTATTCCTGAATTTTCAAAACTGGCCGCAGAAGAAGATCGAAACTCTTGAGAGGTTTTGTCCATGCTATCAATACTGAAACTGATAACATAAATTATGGAACAGGAATGTCTGACGAATCTCAAATAACTTTGAATCTTCTTGCCGCTGATACAATCAAAATAATTACAAAATTCAAGTAATATCGTGAGGAGAGATTGGTGCATACACCTATTGATATCATTAGAGAACAGTGCTTTTGTCCTGGACGTTCACTTTTGTAAAGCAACAGCGTGTGTTCAGTTTGTTTCCTAGCTGTAAATTAACTGGTCCTTATGTATACATCGACTACCAGACTTTGGTTTCAATTCTTGTTTCAGTCCGACATGAGCTAGGTTAGACCTTAGTGCAATGCCGCCTTCTTCCGGTGGGGGATAATCCCCTTGATACCCAATCACATGCC
>VCJA01002896.1:22745-40139 GCA_024139275.1 Backusella macrospora
TCGAAAGATATTGGGTGTAGTTGTAATAGCGATTTACATTTATTATACCAGTTATAAGCACGGTCAATATCTTCATTGTACTGAGCAAGTTTTCCTCTGGCGGCAAAGTAGCGTAATTGGATCTCAATATCTGTTATTTTGCTATACTCAATATTCTTCAATTCCATCTGATCAAAAGAAGCTGTAATTATCTCACGTTCAAATAATATGAGCCATGATTCGCTTAAATTGGCAATCTGGTTTACGTTTTTCCGCTGAATTTGCTTCCCCAAAGTAGTCGATGGTCTTCTTCTATTTCCGGAATAAAGGCCTTTCGTTTCGACTGAATTTACCGCACTTTGAGTTAAGCGATCTAAATAAAGCTCGCATATTCTCATTATAGCCTTTCAAAGATTGTTACCATCAATGACATAATTATTAGTATTATTATTGGGGAAATGATTTTTTACCAAAAATATGTAAAGTTAATGGATGGCTTACTGTTGCTTTGTCGTTCTTGAAAGATGACTCGAGTATTGTCTCAACAAAATTATTTTCAAGTAGAGTTATAGCATCTGTGATGCGATCCAGTAATGCTTCTGTCATGACAGTACTCGCTGCATCGTTATTTACAATTGTCAGTATCGTCTTACAAATGCTATCCGATATACCAGAATTGGATTGGTTCAGACTGGCTACAAATTGTTTAATATCGGAATCATCCACGATATTTGTTTCGCCAACAATGTGCTCGAGCATAGCTGTTTGTTTTCGACTCCCAAATGTATTTGAATCATTCCTTTAGAAAAATTTGACATAAAAAATCAATAAAAAAGTTAAAAAAAAATACTGAAACTTTTTTTCTCTCTGGTACTATTGCTTACTTTATCTTAAAAGTACTTGCTATATCCCAGCAGTAATTACTGTCGAGTTCTAATACCTTCATGTCATACCATTCCCAGAATTGAGAATCCGTATCGCTACTACTAATATTATTACTGTCGTTGATGTTGTCGCTGCTGCTGTTATTATTACTATTTGAATACCATGTCACTCCTTTAAAGGAATCCTTGGACTCTGAGATATCAGCAAACAGCAATCTAATTTTATTAGTAAACTCAGTTTCTTCTTCTAACATTTCACGACGTGATGTTTCTTCATTTACAATTTTCTGACGTTGACGTTTTGATGCTCTGGTGACAATAATAGCAAAGAATAAATAAGAATTTTCAAAGACATTCCATACTCAAATAATCTGGTACCTTAATGATGCCCGTTTTTCCTCTGCTTCACTTTCATCATCGTTCTCAGATTGACTTTCACCACCTTCCTCATTATTATCATCCCGTTTTCTCTTTTTCGAATTGGCTATATCATCGTCTTCCATAATATTTTCCGTTATATCCTGAGGGATTTCTACTGGTGGTGAATCAGGAACTAATATCACTTCTGGTACTTCCAGCATTTCTGGTTGCGGTTCTTCAATGTTGATTTCAATTATACGATTTATAAATGGCATTTCATTTAAAGAATACATGCGATTTTCATTTTGTTTATGTTCATCAGCACTATTTTTCTATATTAGATTGTTTTCGCTTTCATAATAACATGATTTATCTTTTACCTGTTTTCGTATATTAAAGATTTATATTCATCTAACATCAGTTTAATCAGCGTTGCCCAATTTGGTGTCTCCAAATTTAACAATATTTTATTGGCATTTGTTGTCGTCAAATCATCAATTTGCATATCGTTGTTTTTCTCTTGTAATGTTGATCTACTATTGATTTTTGATTGAAGTTCGGTGGCCAGCTGCCACCCAGGAAAGACTTTAATGATGTGGTCAATATAAAGCTGACACAGTGGATAATCTCCAATTTTAAATAATGTCTAAAGTAATAATAATAACATGTATTTGTATAGCTGTTTTTTTTCTATTCCAAGTCATTCATTAATATTTACGTTACACAGGCCCTCCAGGCATTTCCATTGAGAAGGAATTAAAGATCCACTTTTAATAATACTTGTTATGTTGTCCAATTGAACAACTGGAATAGTTATTTTTTTTTCGTTAGAGTGATTCATATAAAATCCTGTTTCGAAAGCCAACCTTGCAAATCGAAGATTGCCCAATAGGCTTGCAAGATGCCCAATATTATACCAAAGCGAATATTCAGTAGGATCGATTTTAACAGCCTTGTTAAAAATAAATAAATAAATAACAAGATAATAAATACGTCATATAATAATTATGGCTACAATACTTTGAGATAATGTTTTAAAGCTTTCTCAGCAATTGAATGGTTGTTATCATTGATTCCTTGTAAAAGTTCGGTTTCCAAGATGGCTGCATAATTCTTGAATACTAGAAATCGAAGTGTTGAAAGTGGTGATTCCTCTATTTGATTGGCTTCTTCTGTTAATTTCTATAATAGCATGAAAGATAGTAATGAGCATTCAATAAATTTGATTTCGATTTTGATTTAATGACAACAGTTACAGTTTTTGGTTCCTTTTTTACAAGATCATGAGAAACAAGGTTTTCATAACGTTCCTTTGCAAGTTCCAATTGCCCTTGCTGATGAAGTTTAAGTGTTGTTTGATACTGCTCTAATAACCGCTCGATCTATAAGTCTCAATTAGTTTTTCGATTGATATTTTTTTATTTGCTGTATTTTACCTGGATTTCAACTGCGTCTTTGTCAGAGGCGGCTACACCTTTATTCAAAGTGCACCAATGACTCTAAATTATATATGTAAATAGCTTAATCAAATTGATATTATCTTCTTTGCTAATTACCATAAAAAGTTACGATGAAGTTGGTAATAAAGTGATCTCCATCATTTTAATTCTCTTTTTCCTTTTCTTTTTTTTTTTTTGGCGCGTCTGGTGCACCAAAGTCACACGTGATCACACAACACAGTAGTGACTTTTACGAATGTCAGAATTAACCAAATAACTGTGTAGATAACTTCACGGATCAATTTTTTAAAAAAAAGTAGATCAATAAGGAGATAACAAGTTATTAGCAGTTGTTTATGGACTTGAATGGAGAATAGACGAAATAAAGTACTACTCCTTATAATTAGTTTGAGTGCAATTGTGACAAATGACAGTCTTTTCGATAAACTCATTTTGAATTGTCACCATGAAGATAAATATAAAATTACATCATTTCAATGAAAACCGAGAAAATACACAAAGAGGCGTACTAATAAACGCTAAACAAAATTGAACAGAAAACGAATCTCTACAATGAAGCTGTTTTTTTTTAACATAAATATACATTGGTATATTGCTATACATTTATATCAAGGTAATATTAGGTTCGATGTTTTGAAAGTCGGCTTAATAATGCTATTCAGATTTATATATCATATCGTCAACATTAATGAAAATGTTAGATAATGACTCCAAAATTAACGTTAAAGATAGGAACAGGTCTCCACATAACACTGTTCTAGCTTATGATGACAAAATATATAAATATGTATACGCCAACGTGATTTTTTTAAAAAAGGAACAGCCAAAGTTTGCACTAATTTTTTTTATTTAGAGGAAATAAGAAGGAACATCAAATGCCAATTTAAGCCTTATAAGAGATGACACCATCGAAACGGGTCTTGAACCACTCCATGGATTCCTCCTTCTTGATGCGGTGAGTGACACCAACCTTGGCCTTGCAGTGCTTACGACGAGAGACACGGTTACCGGGACGGCCCATGACAACGTAGTAATCCATACCGTAAATACCAATGGAAGGATCATACTTGATACCCAAATCAATGTGTTCATCAATACCGAAACCAAAGTTACCGGTTGCGGACCAGTTACGGGCCTTGAGTTCGTATTCCTTGACCTTCAAACCACGTTCAAGGATTTCCTCAGCCTTGGGACCACGAACAGTAACGTGGACAGAGATCTTTTCGTTACGACGGATGGAGAAAGTACGGACAGTGTAACGGGCCTTGGAGTAGACAGGGGTCTGACCAGTCAATTGTTCGAGCACCTTGGCGGCACGGGTCAAACGATCACCGGATTCACCAACACAGATGTTGAGAACCAACTTCTCGATCTGGAGGTTACGCATGGGGTTCTTGGTTACCTTCTGTTCTTCGGCGCTCTATTATAGCATAAAGTTAATACAAATCATACTAAATAATGCTGCAAAGTAAGCAAAAGTATTAATGGTTAAGAGTTCAAAGCTGGGTCAGGTCGTTCATTCATCTTCAAGTTGTCATTTTATTTTTATTAGCTCTTTTTTTTTTTAAAAAAAAACCCGATTCACAAGATATCCATTCTTTTATCCATCTATCCATCAGTCTCTAATACTCTTGCCATGCTACTTTGCTCACATAATAGATTTTGTCATTACCATGGTCGTCTGACGATATCGAAGCAAAAAAAGAGGAGGTGCTTGGTATCCACTCTTCACAGGTCTATACACTGGTCGCACCCTCACCAGAAAATCATGTCGGATTTTAGAAATTTGATATAGTTGCTCCTAATTCGGTCATACTCTTGCCCGGACAGGAATTGTAATTTGCCGGACAAACCCGAGATTATTTTTTTTCAAAAAAGGCTGGAAAGACCAATATAAGAGCATCCCTAACGGAATCTGTAATCCGAATCTCTTATTTTTACAAAAAATTCAATCTATGAAACTGTAATCCATGCGTAGTCCTAATGGAATCTGTAATCTATGATCTACAAGCTAGATTCGTGTAACGCCACGATCAAAAAAACATAAATTTCCGGACTGTTTTTTTCTTTCTCTTATTCAATTTTTAAACATCATTAGTATGGACAATTTTGATATCATTCTGAAGCGAAACAAACAATGCAAAGAACTCAAAAGAACTTTAATAATCCTTCAATATAATCAATTGAAAACAGAGAGACCAAGAGGTGGATCAATTGTTAGATGTGTTGTAGTCAACCGAGAACGAGAAGAGAGCCATGCTTGTCTTATGATATATTACTTCAAATAAAATCCTGTTTATAATGAAAAACACTTCAGCTTTCGTCATAGAATGGGTAAACGTTTTCTCAGTAAGATATTAGAGGCTTTACTAGCCAACAATGAGTTTTATAAACAAAAGCTTGAAGCGAAAAGAAAACCAGATGCTAGTTCACACCAAAAGATCATCGCAGCAATTCGACAGCTTCTCTGTAACTGCATGCGATGAGCTTTCCGGGTATGCTCGGGCCATTTGATTTCACCCACTGTAAATGGCCGAAATTCCCAGTAGTATATCGTAGCATGTATCAAGGGAAGAAAAAAAAGCCTACTGTGTTGTTGGAAGCAGTAGCTTCTAAAGGTCTCTGACATTGGAGTGCCTTCTCTGACTATATTAGATCATTGGATGTAATCAATATTCTTCATCGATTTCACCTTTTCCAAAGTATAATACATATCGATGGTCCTATTGTAGAATATGAAGTCAGTAGTCAAAAGTATGACATGGGCTACTATCTTACTAATGACATCTCTCTAATATATGTTACGCTAATTCAAAGCACTCACGAATCTAAAAGGCAGAAGGATAATGTAAAAATAAAAGTTAAGTTTAAATACCTCTTTATAGTAACTATGGTTTATATATAGCTTTTTGCTAAAATGTAAAATGTATGTAGAAAGGATGTCGAAAGTGCCTTTGGGGGTTTAAAAGGTCGGTTTTCCATTACCAGAGAAGGTGCCCATTTGTGGAATATGGAAGACCTTCGTAACGTAATGTCAACCGGTATTATTCTATAGTAAGCGCTCAATATAAGAGTAACATTCTTCTTCAGTATTTACCAGCTTTATATCGAATTAGCTTAAAATCCCAACATTTTCATATTGAACGCCTACTGTACATAATATGATAATTGAAGATCAACGACACGAGACTGAAGATATGCATGTCGATTTTCGGTTTGTTTTGTCCTTACAAAAGAAAGAAGATTTCAAAAAGTATATTCGAGGTACTTTGAAAACCAAATATAAGGCAGCTCACCATGATCCTAAAAACGACTTGATCGAATATTTATGGAAGAGAAAAAGCTTAAAAAAATAAAAAGTATTAAAAATTGATAATAAAAGTTGATTTTATTACATATTATTTGTCAATCAAGCCATGGATCTTTCTTTTTGAATACGAAACTATTCTTTAGTCAGGGGACCCTTTACATCTTCTAAATCTATCACCATGATCTCCCTCGCCCTCTTGATTTTTACAGGCGGGCTGTTCATAGCCTGATAGTGACTCTTTATCTTCATCGGCTTCATGCTCCTCCGAGGCCACTTTCCTACTTCCTATCTTGGTTGACCTATGAGCTTGACCAAGCTCAACGTTGTAGGCCTGCCACTCTGGGTACTGACCGAGAATGAAAAAGCAATGTGTATTTTTTTTTTTTATAAATTTTATGACGCGAAATGCTTGCTTTAACGAGCTAATACGGGCATTTTGCATGAGTATATTGAAATAAGCATTATATATATATATATCCTGGTTACATGTACCGTTAGGGGTGGCCGGATCTGTGATTCTCAATGTTATACAGGGGTGCTGTTAAAATCAAGCATTCAACATCTCAATTTATGATACATAAAATGGAAAAACCATACAAAATATTTAGGTGCTTCTTTGTTGTATTACATTGTGTGCAATCTATATCCGCCGTCCAAATATGAGATATATTAGATATTGTTCTGATAATAAACATTGCGATGATATTATTGAACAAGACCTTTTATTAGCATGCATAGTTTTTCTTGAATATTGCTTAATTATAACTTATGAGTATATTCTTAATTTATGCAACTGAGCATTATGTAGTAGCTGTCTTATTCTATAAAAAAAACAAATAGTAAAAGCCATACAAATAAAGGCACTCATTTTTAACCATTCAGCTAATAATTCATTTTTGAATGACAACGACGTTAATAAATGATTCGGTCTTTATTTATCTTATGTATGCACAGTTTGCATTCTATATGGTCACTGCGGCAATCAACAGTCGTTCTCTCTCGAATAAACTGTTCACTGGAAAGAGCTACTCGATGTTGCATAGAATGTTTCTTGATGTTAACTTGGAAATATTGAAAATTGATATCAGAAAGATTGCACAATATCTTGCATGATCAAACAATTTTCCAAAAATAGCTTATATTTATAGGTCGAAAAATGAATCACAACTCTCTTCATAACATTTTTACAGCTACTGCTAAAGGTTGCTCTAAATGTCACCCATTTCTTTTGATTATGCAAAGGCAGTTCGTCAAACGACAAAAAAAAATCTATATTCTAAAGTTTTTTTTTTTATACAATCGTCGCTCTTTTTTATTATTTTAAAAGATGATTCTCGAAAAACCACAACAAGCCATAGTAAAAAATTTAATAAGCTTAATGTTGCTTCTTGGACTATGAAATTAAAAATAATATTTGTCAGTATGATATCAACAGAAATATTTATAAATGCTTATATATTTACCTTGATTTTACGGATGTAAAACTCGAGTTCCTTACCCTCAAGAATGTAACCATCACAACGACCAGACTGACCTGGGCGAGAAGCAATGACAGCATAGAGACGACCGGCGTTAAATTGATCGTTCAAGAGAGGATCAACAGTGGCGGTGGCAGCACGGGCAGCCAATTTCTTCTCAATGCTCTTGGACTTCTTTTCAGCAGTCTCCTCCTAGAAAAAAAGTAAAAAAAATGAATACAAACGTCCACATAACTTACAAAAAATACTTACAGTGACTTCACCAGCCTTCTTCTTACCGAGAGTAACGGCGTAATGAGATTCGTACCATTGACGGAAAGGAGTGGCATCAATTTGGATGACGGCACCCTTGACAAGAGTGTTTGTACGGACCAATTCGTTGTTGGAGGAATTGTAAACGACGGTCAAGGCACGGGTCTTGCGAGAGATACCTTCGGAACCCCAAGAGAAGTTACCGCCTTCAAGACGAAGGGCACGACGCTTGAAGTTACCACCACGGACACGAACCAAGTGAATACGCTTGGCACCCAACTTGGTGTTGGCAGATTGACGGCCCAATTCGAACCTTTATAATAATTTTAGAAAATCAGTCAATCAGGCCATGTTTTCTCTCTCTTTTATTAACTGATTCTCTTCTTGATCAAAAGGGGAAAGGAGAAGCTTGACTGCGATCTTTTTTTTAATCGACAGAGATACATTGCCGTTGTTAAATATAACTTTCAAGCCTCTCTCAGTCACTCCTTCTATTCTTTGAAGTATTCTACTTACTTTCTCTTCTTTCGGTATTGTGCACGTCTAGCACCAGTGGCACTGCGCTTATGGCGAGAATCGCGGCTGATACCTGTTATTTAATCAAATATATATAAACGTCAATCTATGTTCATTCCTCTCTTTTATTTTTTTAGGTATGTTATTAGATAGGGGTGGGAGTTTGTTTGGGATGGATGGTGGATGGATGGATGGATGGATGGATCTGTCTTACCCATATTATATTCAGAGAAGGAGCTCTCAGAACACTAGGCCAAACTGACAATTTAGGCTCGAAAAGTCTAAATGCGCACTATTTTCCGACGGTCACAAAACCATCTACGTCATGAATTCTATCTTTTCTGTACGCAACCCATTTTTAATCCTTTATTCTCCGTTGTAGGTATAATGTAATCCTTTTAATATGGAATCTAAACACTCTCTCATTGACATTAAAGATTATAAGCTTGTTCATCTCCAAAAATCAGAATATGATCAATAAGTAGCCTGAGTAGTTTAAAAATGAAGAATAGTATCTTTTCTGAGAAAACAACTGCGTGAATAAACACGCAAAATGGACTTGATCTTCCAAGTCGAGAGAAATTCCTGGTGACCGTGTCTTATACTATAGTATAAGATACCAATGTGATCATTATGGTTTATCTTCTAACTAGAATAATAAAGATAAAAATATACATTATTTATATACGCTTAAGGTATCAGTAATAGTGAACGTTTTTCTCCATAAACAATAATTACAGAACAAGACAAGGAGACCTCTAGAATGATGTCTTAAAAAATGTAAAAATATTATTGAGATATCTAATTTGCCCAACTTTTCCAATGCTAAGAGTATCTCCAACCTACCTTTTTGCTCATTTATTTTCATTATTTTAAATATCAGAATAAATTAACAGCGCTGAAGACCTTCCTCTAAAAGAAGCAAAGAGTCCCATGTTATTTGTTGATAAACACTCGTTTCGCTAAAAAGAAGGCTTCTTTTTATTTTCCTGGATAAATTTAAGCTCATTTGTGGTATTAATAGGACATTCACTTAACAACAACAATATTAATAATAACAATAATAAGGACAGAAATGAAACCTTGTAAAAAAATCTGGTCGTGTATTAGCATTTCCATAATACAATACCAAAACACTTATAATAGTTATAATTGCACAATCGAAATAACTCGCTATTCTTATCCTTTTTATATATTCATTTTAAGAACTTCTTCTCTTGACATAGGAAAAGGCTTCAAATTAATGAGAATAGGAGAAATGAGCTAAGGAGCGCATAATCTTCTTATATCATCAGCCCAATGAATAATAATAATAAAAAGAGTGTATTTCCAAGTATTTAAATGGATCTAATTTATAAGAAACTTCGATTGTGGTTGGAAAATACTTTCACGAAAGTTGGTTTGGATAGTTTCAGTCTCTTTAAGCGAATGCTTTTGTCTAATGCGATCTTATCTAAAAAGGCTAATGAAACTCATCCTCCACTTTGTAAAGAATGAAAGGAAGCTATATGTCTTTATTACTCACTTCTTTATGACAATACATCAAGAGAAACCAACTTATTTTGAGTAAAGGTCAATACTTTGCACTTTTGTATCAAGATAGTCTATCTTATTTTTATAAAAGATTAATGATTTGCACTTTTGCACTTTTGCACTTTTGCACCAAGTGAATCCATCTCATTATGATTTAAGATGAATAATTTGCACGTTTGTATAAAGGTAATTTGTTTCATGATAAAATATGAACAGTTTGGCGCGAAGGAATATATATTTTTTGTAGCATTAATTTGAATATTTTAATGTTGGTTGAAGAAAATTTGTTCTCCTAATTATATGTGGAAGGCCATCTTGTAGCCCCAAAGGAAATTTTGGAAAAAGTGCCCCTAATTATTACACGTTTTAGATTAATACACTTTCATTTCTAATTGTATAATATAATACTAACACCATGTTACGATATATGCAGAGTCCATTCAACATTTTGAAACAAGTTTAATTTAAGAACATATAATATGAAAATACTATATGTTGATTATTTATACGTGAACAATAATACCATATACCCAGCAATGCTCCAAAATTATTGGCTATATTATAATGTAAAATTTAAGAGAAAAATAAATTGGACAATATCATTGGCTAAGTAGGAGAAGTGTTTAGTTCTCTAGGAGAAAAAATCTTAGGGAACCGATGCAATCCGATCTATCGGATATTCAAATAGTAAAGACTGTAACATGATGTAAAACTTTAAAATTTTGTTAACAATACTTTTTTTTGAACTTCAGGTTGTTAAAGTTTCAATCCCTCCTCCAGTATTGCCTTAAAATGCATCGCGAGATGAAGCAAAAATTGTATTTCAGGAATTTGCAGTTGAAAACAAATTCGTTCTTACAGTCGCCGAGGCATCAGCAACATTATTGCACCTAAAGTGTGGAAAGGGCGGACAATACAGAAACTTTCATAGTTTAAGAGATGAGGAGCGACAACGATCTTAATTTTTGGCAAAAAAAACCTCATGTGATCAATAAATTTTTAGTGTTTTTTCACTGATCCCTATATTGGTCACTACAGGCTTTTTTTGCCAAAAATTATGATCGGTCTTGCTATTTTCTCTGAAAAGACAGTATATCCGTTTTTCAAAAAGAAAAGGTAAAGGATTCAAATACGTGCAACGTACAAAAAAACGAAATGGAAGGTTACCATTACCACCCAATGTATGACACTAGTCTCCTTAGTTCTAGTACTGGAAGAAAAAAAGCATTAAATCCAGAAGATATGGAAACAATCATCGAACAAATCGACCTGAAAATTCCAACAAGGATCATTGTTGACTCTATCAATCAGGAACAGTACAACAGAGTAAAAATGCACGACATCAATAATTTGAAGTATGGTAGCAAACTCAACGCAGTAACTGATCACACCGCATCTGATTTGATCAAATATGTTGAAAGTCAAAAATACCATGCAGTCTATCAAATTAACAAAAAGAACGTTCTTGATGGTATTTTCATAAACAACGATGTAATGATTGAGAGAACCAGGCGATTCAAAGAAACGATCCTTATTGATGCCACTTACAACACCAATAATATGAAAATATCCTTGATTTGTGCATACGGTGTAAGTAATCTTGGAGGAATGACGTTAAAAACTTTTATAATTGCTTTTGCTTGGGTTAGCAGCGAAAAAGAGGAAACCTATTTGAGGTTTCTAAAGACTCTGAGAGATATGATTGGGAATATTGATGAGACAACAGTAATTGTTACTGATAAATGTAGACGATTATTAAACCAACTGGATGCGATTTTTCCTCTTAATAAGAAACTCCTTTGTGCCTGGCATCTTATGAACAGCTTGAACAAGAAGCTAAAGACATTTTTTTTCAAAGAGAAATCCACAAAAGTCCACACAAAATCAATCTTTGAAAAGATAACTAATAGCAGTAACCAAATGGAGTATTTCTTGCATCGTAATAGTTTGTATTCAGTCTTGAACGACCCGTCCAAGTTTATAAGCGACGATAAGCAGAAAGAATTGATAAATTACTATAAGAAAGAATGAGAGGAATGTAGTGAAAAATGGACTGGATACTTCGTACCTGAAGCTCAACACTTTGATTGCATAACAACACAAAGGGCTGAAAGTGGGCATCGGATCATTAAGAGTGAACTCCCGGCAATCCTTCCAGTCAAAGCCGCTTTTACTAAGATCAGCAGCAATTTAGCTCGATTTGAGTGCGACTATTCTGAGCAGAAAAACGTAGAACTTAATTCAGTCGATATTCTTGTTTCGAGCGAAGATAGACTAAAGCATTTATTTGGAAAAGTCACGCATAGAGCTCTTATTGCCAAATAATAATATAACCAATGATATTGTCAGATTTATTTTTCTCTTATTTATTACACTGAAGAAGAAAAGACATTTCTCTAGGATTTACTAAAGCTAAGAGCATCCCCATAGGTTTGTTGATTTTTTTATTAATTTAATAAAATTTTTTGAAGTCAGAGTTAGTTAATTTGATTTTCCCCATTGGTTTGTTAACTCTTTTTTTCAGTTTTGTTAAATTTAACAAACAGATAGGGAATTTTTTTTTAAAATAAGCTTTTAAATTTAATAAAATCGCTAATTTAACAAACCGATGGGGATGTGAAAAAGTTTAAAAAATGAAGTATTTATTATTGTTTTTTTTGTTTTTTTTTACGCGAACATCTTTGGTAAGCGTATAATATATATTAGAATTTTTTTTCGCAACCAAAGTTCTTACGAGCCCGAGGTTTTTTGTATCATGTTACAGTCTATATTGTTTGAACGTCTACTGGATCAGGTTACCTCGGGCTCCTAAGAAAAAAACATCGAGTCCGTAAGATTTTCGATAAAACAATTAAACAATTGAATGAGAAAGTGATGACGTAATTTTACAGCTTTTTTCAATTTTTCGAATTTTAATAGATGGCTTTGGTGAACGTCTACTTTTATTCGTTAAAGAAAGACGTATTTTGATTGGTTTAAAATTTAAAAATATTTCTTCTTTTCTTTTCTTTTCTCTCTTGTGTGTTCATCAGATTAGTTTCGTGTTTTATTATCACTATAAAAATTGATCAGAATGGCAGAATGTACATCTAAGTGAGAAATAAACAAATGGAGCTTTTATTAATTTACATAATTTTACTTAGTAACTAATGCTACTTCTGGTGTCATGTCAGTTGATGGTAATACCAATAAACAATAATAATTCGCTATTTATTTGCTTTGTTTTATTCACAATTTATTGAATATATTAGTACTGAGTCTAATTAATGAATCTCGCATGACCTATGGCTTGAGACATCAAGACTACAATCGTTACCGGTAATGCCTTTTTTCTTTTCTTTATTTTTTTTTGGACCTGAAAAGTATTAAAAAGGGCAAGGATGTTATTAGTGATTACTGCACAAATCGTGTTCACCGCCTTCGTCAGATATTAAAGCTAACACAGTCCAACAATAAAAAGACCAACGTATCCAAACCTCTTCCAGAAATCTTTAGTGATCCCCGATATCTTCATCTTTTCATCTACGAAACAGAACGCTCCTGGGCTTACTCCATGGAATTGAAACAAGAATCTGCCAACAGCATGGAAACACGTCATCGTCATCACTTGGTAAAGCGTTTAAAAAGAGCCAGCCAACATGCTCAGACGCTTTATAGCTTGTGTGATAAACAACAAGTTGACATTCGTACCCAATTGGACGTCAAGGTTAGTAAATATATTCGTTTATTAGCGCTTTTAAATAAATAAATACGAATGTATATATTTGTTATATAGGCATATGCATCTCTTATGAAAGGTTACCTTTCTTTCGAAAAACAAAATTGGCAGGAAGCCTTGAATCAGTTTGTTGAAGCTAGAACCATTTATGAGAGCTTTGCAACAAATGGTCACAATGCAGAAGCAGAAGCATTATGTTTTTCTGCTATGGATGAAATTGATCCCAGCATTCGTTTTTGCGCCTATAAGCTCCAACCTGGAGCTCCCCAAGATATTGAAGGCATTGTAGCCAGTTTAAAGGAAGATAGTTCAGCTGAGATGCAACAATTGGAGACCCAGCTTTCAAGCCAAAACAACAATAACAAAAAACAAAACCAGGCAACACAAACAATCTCATGGAGAGGAAAGGAATTCACCCTTAAACAGCAGATTGTTTCAGAAGCTGTTTTGAAAGCACAAGATATCTCGAAAAGCACAATTGGTAAGGAAGATGATGTTGTCAGTGCTTTTGATACTATCTTGGGGGCTTGGGCAGATGCTGAGAAGAAGGTTAAAAAGGCACTCAAGGACGACAAGGAGGCCACTGCCAAGGTTTCTTCCTCTAAATCAGCCAAGGCCACAGAAAATCTGGAAGCATTGTTTACTTTTGTCGAGTATAATCTTTATGCTGCCTCTATTGAACGTAACTTACGTCTAGCAAAGCAAATCGAGCAATCAAACGGTAAAATACAGCAAGTCATCAAGCTCTATGACGATTCTTTAAAAAGCTTGGAATATTTATCCGATTTACCTAAAGTAAGAGATGATATGTCTCTTGAAGGTGAATTGCATAGTCTTTCACTTTACTATAAAGCGTACAGGTAAGAAAGAAAGAAAAGAGAGGGAGAGAGAGGGGTTTATACTGATAGGTTAATATTTTCTAATTTGAAATGTAGATGTAACCTTGTTGCTTTGGCGTACATTGATATGAAAAAGATACCTGAATCTCTTGCGCTCTACCAACGTGCACAAACTTACCTTGTTCAAGCAAAACAGGCTATCCAACAAGTTCGTGGGTTTTCCAGTGACTCTCTCTTGACTGTTTCGGATCAAAATATCTCTGAATTGGAACAGACTCTTCATGCTGGTACTTGGAAGGCTCGTGCTTCCTGGTATCTTGAAAACGGAGAAGAAACCGTCTCTAAGATGGAAAACCTCACATTGAACTCGTCATCAGAAACTGCACTGATCGACCAATTAGATAGCTACCCTACTTCACTCACTCAAGGCAACATTCACTTGGTTGATTTCCCGCCTAAATTCCAGCCTGTCGCCTGCAAACCTTTCTACTTTGATTTGGCTGCAAACCATATTAAATACCCTGATACTCTTGCTGAACGCACTGAAAAGGGTTCAGGCGGTATTTGGAAATTATTTGGCTTTGGTAAATAAATTTCTGTAACTAATTAACAAGCAGTGCTTTAATTAGACAATCAAAACTTAAAAATAAAATAAAATAAAATAAAAACGGATAATAATGAAATAACAAAGGATGATATTACAATTTAATTAATGGTGGTTATTGAAGATGAACAATCTATTTTTTATTATTATTGTTTTATAAAAAGAAAGAATTGAAATGTAAAAAAAAAAAAAGTAGAATGCTATCATCAGATCGGCGAAGAATACTTCGTTTGAATCTGTACACCATTGTTGATTTTTCACTTCAGAAAAAGTTCAAAGAACTCATAATTAAAATCATATTCTATATCTTACATCGACTATCTTCTATTAAACTGAAACAATTAGATATTCCTACAGTCTTACTAAATCACTTTCATCTGTTTTTCCATAGTACACATAATTTGAAAATAAACTATCATTTAATAAATTATTTTTTAAATAGATTCAGAGGTCATTCAATAGATGAGCGATTGTCTGATATGCAAAAGATAATCAGATGCAGATCATCATTAAAGTCTTATTTTTTATATTGGTATACTTATGGAAACGTGAATACATATCAACCATGAACTTTTCTGTGTGGATATTCTCAAATAAGCATATAAACGAAAAAGGGGCGTGGGATGAGACTATTAATTCAAAGCTACTGATTGCCCTGTGCGACTGTGAACAATTTAAGACCAGATTAATATATTTTCTTTTAGTGTTTTCTCTTCTTTCTTACTCTTCCTCAACTTATTGCTCAAATAAAATAAAATAAAATAATGGAGAATGAAGGTTTAGATCCTGTTTTTTCTCCTGATTTTAATCAAGGCACTCTATCAGAAGAGCAAATTAGCCGTTTAACAGTCGAACAACGTGAACAGTAAGGTAGCAGTTAGACTGCATTGTAATTTATATTTAACTCTATTTTGCTAGATATAACCGCCATCTTAATTATCTAGTAGAACATAAAGGTAAAAGTTATTGGAAATGGTAAATAGTAGTAACACCATTATTTAAACGATTGTTATAAAAATTAAATAAAAAGGACATGATCAGCAGCATGAGTTGATGGCTTTTATTCTGTTATTTACCTTGTTCGCTTCTCAGTTTTTAATTCTGTACTGGAAAAAGAAACATTACCGATCTTACCAATCAGTAAGTTTGGCAGGACTTTACTTCTTCCCTGTTTTGTTTGGTATGTATGCTGGATGGTATCGATTTCTTATATTTTGGACATTATTCTCTACTATTAACGGCTTCGGTAAGTAAATCAATATATGGTTTTTGACGTATAATAATAACAACATCCTTCATGTGTACATACAATAGTGATTTATAAGGCCACTAGAAAACCTTTGGATGCAATTACTCCTCGTATGGTGTACAAGTGGTACACAGTAGTATATAACACATCATTTGTGGTTGGTTTGATTGGCTACATTATTATCCTTCTTATCTTCTTTGGCTTGGCTGCTATCTTCACTAGTGGTGAAGGCTTATTTCAGTTCGGTATTTTATTACTTGCTTATGGTCTTTACTTTGGGTAAGATTGAATTGACGAATAATGGTATATATTAGTTAACGTTGTTCTTTTTTAGTGTTTTGGGTAGAGATTTTGTGGAAATTTGTTCGGATAGAATGGCAGCAACTATTGGATATTATACAAAAGAAGGTTTACCCAATAAATATCTTAGTGACGGTATATGTGCTGTTTGTGGTCATGCCACCAGCCAGGCAGTGGCCGAATCATTAGTTGACACTCCTCAGCGTCCTCTTTTCACAGATGATCCAGTACATCGCTTAACTTGTAAGCATGTTTTCCACGAAAAATGTATCCGTGGCTGGGTTTTGATTGGAAAAAAAGATACCTGTCCTTATTGGTAAGTGTGAATGTTATTTTAATGATCAATGATGGTTTATGTTTTGTTTTTCTTTTAGTAAGGAAAAAGTAGATTTGAAGGAGTTCAAACGCAACCCGTAAGTTAGCGAATAAATAAAAAATACGTGTCAGCTCACCACTTGTTTATTTAGATGGGATACTCAACAACAGCTTTACTTAAATCTTTTGGATGGCGTGCGATATTTGGTCGTCTGGCAACCAGTAAGTTATTTAAGTTAAATCATACACTTGTACAATATTTTGACTTTTGTATGTTAGATTATCTTTGGTGCAGTTCAGCTATCTTATTACTTGTTTGGTTTGGATTAATATTCAGCATTTTAAAAAATAATACAAATTAAATATATAAATATAATGAAGAATATACATACAGATTTATGAAAAAAATTTAAATAATAAAAACTTCAAATAAAAAATATGTGAACATACACGGCCAGTTTTTTTTTGTCCAAAAACAAATAAGGTTTCACTTCTGCTATGGAATTCAAACTCATACCTAAAATTCCTTTTTTTTTTCCTCACAAAAAAAATGACAACTCAATATTTTTCTGGACTTTCTTTCTTTTTTTTTTTTTT
>VCJA01002905.1:19977-31913 GCA_024139275.1 Backusella macrospora
AATTCTACTTGTTTACGCAAATACAGAAAATGAAAAAGGAAATTAATGTAATGATATTATCCATTAAACTTTTTTCTTTTTTTTGCGAGACATCTATGGTTAATGATTTTTGAGGTCAGAGGAGGAGACCTTACCGAAAAAGTATGATTTTTCTCAAATAGCAAATTTTCAACTAAAATGTAAATTTACGGACTTGGAATAATACAATGATTTCCTTTACCATAACCTAAAAGAATGATTATTGGTGATTTAAGCTTACTAACATGTGAGATACAAGAAATGATTCACTTACGTATATGTTGACTACATCCCTTTTATTTTGCAAATGTATCATTAAGAGAATATAGTGAAACCAAAAGCGCGGGGAAGTCTAATTTGTTTTCCTATTTTCTTCAATCACTTGCATACAATTAAAAACTACGTTAGCCGGGCCAAGCTTTTATTACCTTTTTGTATATCTACACAGGTAGCATTCTTTTTCTTGTTCTTTTTTTATATATATATATGTAATTTTAGTATTTTTAATGCATTATTATGTTGATTAAATCACTTAATGGTGCTTTATTCATGAATTGGTATTTAAAGTTACAGCAGCTATTAGAATTTGCGTCTTTGACTTATTTCAGGTGGAGATTGTATTATTGTATACCACAGCTAAAAGATAGGGTTATAAAAGTAGTTATGTTTGTATAATATCAATAATACAAATGAATTTATTTGAAAAAGTATATACTTTTTATGCTATATCAACTAAGTTGATTGCTTGGGTGAACGATTCATCTTTTTCATTCATTATTATTTTTTTTTAAAAAAAAATAGTCAATTGTTCACATAGTAAAAGTGTTTATAAAAACTTTGAACCAGTCTTCCCCCTTTATTTCCAGTTAGAGCTGTCATCTATTTCAATTTTAATCGTAGTATGATAAAGTAGGCTTGTTTTAAATTTCGGCTTTGACTCCATTATCTTCGCAGAAACATTATTGATATATTTCATATTTTTTATTGAAACAAACCCTGATATAAAGTGTGAAAAATTTAGATCACCAACTGAAAACCATCAACCGAATGGATTTACATCTATACCTTCATCGACTGACAACACTTTCACTGCAGACCATGTTGAAAATTTTGATGTTTTGTATATACTTTATATGCAATGTTGTCTCCTTCGTACTGTTCCAATATGTTTGTATAAATATATCAAAATTAATCTAAAACATTAATTATTTTATTTTTATTTAAAGGAGCTGAAATCATCCCAGGCTATATCATATACTCATTTTATTTATTAAGTATCAGTAAAGAATTCAGGATTTCCTCCAGAATGACCGAATGTTTATACCAGCGAATCAATTGACCAAAATTCGGGTCAAATCATCGAATATTTAGTCCGAAGAATGTAATAAAGTACAAATATTATTGATATTAGAACGAAGAGCTCGTCAGAACTGCACTTGTCAAGCTACTTCAATGTATTCTGATATTACTTCTGTGACCAGCTCATATACAGCTCATTTGATTTCTGATAGTCCATTAGATGCACCATCTCCAACTCTAAGTATTGATAGTATTCAAAGTATGGGGCTATCAAATAAAAATAAGCACTCTAACTGCGAGAGAATATTTTGTTGCTACTACCTTATCCTATTTTCCACATCTATTTTTGACCGTGCTATACAAAATATTAGGTAGAATGAAAAATTAGAATATTGAGTGTAATATTTGGGTTAATCAAATATATAAAGAAAATAAAACAACAAGTAAAAATAAAGATTAATATAAAAGGTCAGATAAGTCGATTAGATTAATATCTATTTTCACAAGATAACCTTGGCTATGATACGTAGGGTTTCTTATATAATGGAATGCAACAATAAAATATACCTCACATATTACAGTGATATATTTAGTATCAGAATTGCTGCTGACATTGCCTTAAAGAAAAAGGGTTTTATGCTATATAATACAATCGTTTAAGATATATTCTATTTTTAAATACTTTAAGCAGTTGCCATTTATGGTAATATACTTGTATGTTTGATGTGACCTTATAAAGTCGAACATTACATTGAGGATCAAAAGCTCCCACAAATGTTGCATATGAAAGCAAGCCGAACTAGGGTTTATCATTTTTTAACAGATCTACCAGAATGAAAGCAAATAAAATAACTTCAAAGATCAGCCTTAGTTCATGGAGCTGAAAAAGTCATAAATACCCAAAGTTAATTCAAATCTCATAGAATTCCGTCAAAATTTGAATCAGAATTGTTATATTCAATCAAGTCAAAATAAAGAAGACAGATATTTATCAGACTCAAACAATGAATTGATCTTTCTATATTTGTAATTATGAGCTCTTTTTATATGAGTTAGAGGTTTCAGGTTCTTTATCTTGTTGATCCATCAGATAACTAGTGCTTAGCAGTAGTTATTCATATCTATTCTTTTAAGCGCATTATAAGTGATCGTGACGATACCAATTAGAAGATCTGCTAGTGATTGTCCAGGTGCGCTTATCTGCTATATAATTATTCTATTATATATCATATAATCTTGGATATAGCCTCTGGGCACAACAAGAATCAATACAAAAAATCCAAAATTTAGTTGAACATGCTCAACAAGAGCTGGTGTTTTTGAACCACGCAATTTCCTCGTGAGATACCAATCAAGATTCTTTACAGCTGTTCCGTATCCTGGGTTTACTCGAAATTATGTTGGTATTGATCAAATTTTTTGACTTGAAACAATATACGTGGGCTCAAAACACGCCCATACCAGCCAATGGAATTTATTTTAATTTCAATGTCTTCAATTTTTCAAAGTTGAAGCAGTAAGTAAATGATATACTTATTTATAAATTGCTTTGGAACTAGCATTCTATTAACATGAGTACAGGCATGGGATATTTCAAAATACCTTCTCGACTGATGAATTTGAAACTTCCTTTACATTTCTTAAAATAATTTCATCCGATTCTCTTCCTTCTATTACTTTACAGGATCTTACATCAGCAGATTTCAGTCATTGTAAAATACGAGGAGTTAATCCTGGTGTAAAATAAGTCTTTGTGTCTGTTAATGGCACTAAATATACTGTATACACTACTTCAGAGGTATATTCTAACGCTTGTCATCAGATACTTCAATTCTCATCAACAGAATATTATATAAAAACAGAATTTAAGAAAACCAATACCAGGATATGCCAACTAAAGTTGGATATAGGAATTGATGTACTTAAATCTGGAATATAGTCTCCAAAAACAGTCAATGTGGATAAACTCAATCAATACAGAGAGAATTTACTTTGACGATTAGATATACTTCTCACATTTTATGGCCTTGAGTTCTAACAACTGAAGTTCGTAAACCACATCAGTCGCCAAAAAGTTTACAACGAGCTCCTGGACATTTTATTGACTTATGGAAAGGTATAAAACCATGATATAAACTAACAAGTTATTAGAAATGCTGTGGATGCTCATATCAAACCAAATCGCTCTCTGAACAGGAAGAGGAGAAAAAGAACGCCACAACCTATAGAGGCACTAAATGATCTATCAACTGCAGAAAGGCAAAATTCATTCTTATTTATTTGCTAGAGAGTCTTATTATCGCTATTATTTTAGAAGTAAAGGGAGAAAACAAGAATTCCAATGGACACCAGATGATGTTATTCCTGTGGTTTGTTTAGGTAGTAGTAACTTTGGAAGAAAAACCTCCCGTAGATGCCCACATGTATTGACACGGACCTTTAAAAAATCACTACAAAATTTGATAATCAAGGTCATCTACAATGAATTCCGTCCTAGTCTATGAAAGCTGTGGATGAGAATGGCAACGAGATATAAACGCAGCACGTAATATTCACGCTTCATCAATAATCGGGATTGAGAGTGATGAGCACACCTATATATACCAATGTTAATCCGAGTATCAAAAACTCACGAAGATTTGTCTGCGTAAGTATAGTTAAAAAAGAGAATAAAAAACTGGTAATGTCACCAACACTAACACTAACAATCATATTCTTAATTCTTTCACCGTATATACACTTATTTTCCTGCTAACAAATCAGCCCTCAGTGATAAACAAAAGGTAAACCGAGTGAAATGGTACGAAGAAAGATTCAATTAGACCTTGAATAAATGGTCGTGGTTATTGGAAACGATGAAGATGCCAGGGTTATTTGGAAGGAAGGCGAGAGGTATTTTGAATAACATATCCTGCGCATCTATAAGTCTAGAAAATAGCCTATAATGGCATGGGGCTGCTTTTGGGCCGGTGGACTTGGTCGTTCAGTGACATTAATTGGCAGTGTCGATCAGGATAAATATGTCGACTGTTTGGCTACACACTTTATTCCTGGTTTGTTAAATGTAATAAGTAAACCAAGAAGACGGTGCCCTGTGTTATACTGATATCTATACCACTTGGTATAAAAGGAAGAGTTGCGATATCAAAAATTTTGATTTCTGGCTGCACAGAGCCCGGATTTCAATTCTATAGAACATCTTTGGGATTATATTGGGCACAATATTTGCAGCAAACGGGTTAGTTTCTCCAATACTGACTAGCTCAAAGCTTTTATTTATAAAACTTGGTCTTATTATTTTGGAAAATTCAGTTTCCAGCATGCCGGATAGGTATCGCGTTGTCTTTGAAAAAAATAGCGGGTATACCAAATATTAGGTGTATATAAATACATATATATTAATAAACTATTAAATAATACAGTGGCAAGACACAATGTAGAAACTGTAACTTCGAGTGTATAAGTACAGTACATGTACATAGTTATTATGTTTAAAATTGTAGTTTCTACAGTAATATATTTGGTCAACAATTGAGATTGTAGCTTTGCAATTATACAGTTTTTGAGAGATTTCTACAGTAATTTTTTCTTTCAAAAAACTGAAGTTTTTAAATTTATAAAATTTCCAAAATTTGGGACTGTAACTTTGTAATTCTACGACTTTGCCGAGTATTTCTACAGTTATTCTCTGTAGAAAAAACTGTAGTGGCACTAAAAAATTGCAGTAATTAGCCAAATTTCCTGCCGTAGTGTAAGTATCGTTCAAAATATGGGCTAATTCTGGGAACTTTTTATTATGAACAATGTACATTATAAAATATCACTATATCTAACTTTTATTTTTTAAAAAAATCACCCGGTCGCATGAAAGCAAATGTATGTGTATTCTTGGTGAGTAAAAAAAAAAAGTGGGATTGGCTTAACTTGTGTTGGTACCATCGCCCTACCTTCATTTTTTACTGACTCAATTTCATATCTTTAGCCCATATTCACTTGACCTGTCCTAAACTTATTTCAAACACAGTACTAAATCAGTGAAGTTGGAGAAACAAAGTATTTACATACATGTATTTAATAGTACATTTTTATTACGATAATATAAATAAATAAATCGTCTAGCATTCTCTATAGTAGCAGATTTAACTATGTTCACAAAATCGAATTTTTATCAGCGAAAGCTGGTTATTCTTCGTGATGTGTCAATTTGGAATATGAAGTATAATTATTTAAGGCAATTATGCATTATATTTTCGGTTTCTACTACGAATGGAACTCTTTTAAGATACAACTGATAGTTAAATATATTCATACTCAACCAGGTGTACTAAAATGAGTGTGTATACAGTATATTTCAAAGAGTGGTGCCACTACGTTATTTTATTACTCTGCTAACAAAAAAAATCGCTATAAACGGAATCGAATATTTTTTTTTACTATAGTCTGACTTGCGAATATCAATGCTACTTTTTCTTTGAAGGAGGCCAAGAAAAAAAAACAGAAATACTCGTGTGTGACGTCTTTGAACACAAAAAAAAATATTATATAAGTGTTGTCTTTTATTTTTACTACTGGTTTTGTCCGTTCATAGCACGGTCTTTGAAATTTGGGATTGCGGCCTTTGAAACTGATGTTGCACCCTTTGCCTCTCATCATTACACTCTTTGACAAATGGCTTGTACCTTTTGTCATAAAGGCCCATATTTTTTTATCCAATAAATTTGCACCTTTGACTTTAGTGCCCATAATTTTTTCCCCATATATAAACGTAAATATCAGCTTGCGTGTACATATTTTATTTTTAACATGGAAGCTTTTCTTGCTACTTTACCTCCCTATGTTCATGATTTCTTGAACAAACATCCTCCTACTGATGTTTTTAACCTGTTAAGAGAACTTATTTGTTTTGCAGTTTTGTATTCAGAAGACCGTGATGGTATTAATTCAAAAACTAGTGAATTACTAAAAAAGAAAGAGGTGAGCAAAGATTTAAAAGTAAAACAATGTGCTCTAATCACAAAAAAAAAAGGATCGAATTGTACCTGAGATGACAACTGGCATTGAAACAATCTCCGAGGAAAAGGAAGAAGAGGGAACATTTTCAACAGAACAACAAAGCAATTCACTAAAAACTGGAGAAAAATCAATACAAAAGCTTCATTCAAATGAAAGCCCACAAGATTCAAAGATAATTAACACTTTCCCTCAATGGTGGGGTCACCAGGAATCTCAAAGTTTAGTGGAGGTGAAACATAATATACTTCAGAGAGAGGAAGTAACCAATCCAGTACAAGAAAATTCGTCGCTATGGGTATCTTGTAAGTATATCACCAATCTGTTTTATCAGTATGTTGATTAACATTACTTGTTTATAGTGGAAATTCCGGCAATGCACAAACATAAGACAAGGGCAAATAGGTAATTTGCGCATAGATAAACTATGTGATGGTCCAAAGAGTTAACAAGCCATTTCATTAGCCAAATTATACCCGATCTCCGATCTTATCTTGAGCCGTCATCTATAAAAAGTACACCGCCAAAACGTAATTCAGTTGTTACCACAAAACCTGATATCAAAGATCGGAAGGCTATTACAGGTGACATAAAGACTATGCGTAGAACTTCATGTAAGTAAATCTGAAGTTGATTTATTTATCTGTTTATTTATTACGGTCATATTTGTTGAAATATATATTTAGCCTCTATCACACAGGCACAGGCACAGGCAACAAAGACATCACCAAATGAAAAGTCTAATGCAAAAGCACAGATACAACAAACACCAAAGTCGAATTTATCTGGAAAAATAAATGGTGTTTCAAGATCACCATCATCGTCAGTAACGCAGCCACGTCAAAATGCCGCACTTAGAGCTAGAGCTGAGCATGCACGTCAGCAGCAAGAAGAGTTGGAAAGAAAAAAACAATTAGCAAATAAACCACTTGGTTCCTCTGCTAATTTACGTTTAAAGCAACGTGTAAATTCTGGTGTTGATTGGGATAAAATCAAAGCAGAAAGGAGAAAGACAATTTCTGAAGCAACAAAGAATGAATAGTATTTTTGATAAAACAAATAAATATTTTTATTTTTGGGACACATATATTTTCTACTAGCTTATTTTATATATGAGCTATATTAAACCATTGGTGGATAAACCTCTTTAACTACTGCACCATCTTCTTTACTTAAGATTAAAAGACTTAATTTATCGATTGTGTCTTCCATCATCTTCTTCAAATCAGTGTTTGATCCACCCATCAAAGCATTGCCTTCAGTAACACTAATATAATCAAACACGCCGTTTAATCCAGTATAACCATCCTTCCAGAAATGCACCTCTTTACTATTCTTCTTGCAAGCGTATACCTTCACATAAACACCAGGAACTGGTCGCTTTGTAGTTTCGCTAAGGACACGTACAATACCAAAAGATTCCACGGTATGAACAGCAAGACGATTTGCAAAATATGTTTGTCTTCTCTTGAGTGCTGGCGCATCAGGACTAGTAAGCTCGACAAAGACATTTTTACCTTCAGAAGAAATGAGCTCCTTAGGCAAATCAATAGAGACTGATCGAACTGAGCTTACTGCTCCTGTTCCGATTACGTCGTAGTCGTCTTCATTATCAGTGATTCCATGCGTCTCCTCTTTAGGCAGCTCAACATGCTGCGAATAACTAGGTTTAATCCAACTGTAATTTTCTTGTTTACGAGATACCGTACGAATGTTGTTCAAGAATGGATTTTCAGAGAACATAACTTCAATATTCATTTCGTAGCATCGAATATTAATGGATTCTAAATTTGAGTAGTGAATATTGATCTTTGCATTGTCGCTATCAATTTCAAAGTCAAGAGTAGGCTCAGTATGTAGTGATCTTGCTTGTAATCTATCACTAGTAAAGGTCTCATCGTTGTCACAAACAACACCTCTACCTTGCTCTACTTCATTAATGTAGTCCAATAGACTGGCAAATAATTTGCGCCATTTCAATACACCAAATCGCTTGTAAGACAGTACCTTCTCTCTAGTGGCTTGTAGATTGAGCTGAGAATCAAGTGAGCACTGGTCGATTCGGATACGTGTGCTAAGATAGGCTCCGATATAATCAATTTGAACAGTACATTCATTTTGATCCTTAGGAATACGAGAGAACATATCGTGAGCTTCACCAATACGCTCTTGAATAATCAGATAAAGAGTCAGCATTACAAAATCAGGAATAGAAAATGAGGTTGTTTTCTGCTCAAGGTAGCTTAAAAAGACATCATACTTTTTATGGAATTGGCTATTCAGTATTTCATGAGATGTAGTATTCAATGGATGAGAGCGAGAATTCAAAAGAGGATAGTAGTCTAAGACATGTTGATTATAATCAAATGGACTTGGTTCAACAGATACAAGAACAGAATCAAAAGATTGACCAAAATAATGTCCATCGTTATTTAACTTTTTGAATTGTAAAAGTTGGCGAACAATATCAGCAAACTTATGGTAGACGCCATATTTCCAAAGTGTCTCGTTATAATAGTATCTTAATTCACCTAATACAGTAAATACATCTCTAGCAAATATTGGGTCTGTCATACGCCAGCAAATAAGATTCATATCAACACGATCCAGTTTCTTATAAGTTTCAAGAAAGGAAATAACATTTGCATTTGATCCTTTGCTTGAAATAGCTGGCCAGTTTGATATTTTAGCCGTAGCTTCGCTTCCGTCTGCAGATTCTGTAGTGTTTATCATTTGGTTTCCATCGTTGGATACAGTTAACTCTCGTACTTCTGACTTTGTAATAAGACCACCCGTTAAAGTAGCTAAAGGAACAGAGGGTAACACAAATTCACCAGAACTTGGGAAGTAAAAAGTTCCAGATATATCATTCCAAGTAGAATAGGGTGAAATACTAATAGATTTTGACTGGAAATAAGTAGCTTGTCTAGTAGGAACCGATCCAGAGGGTATTTGAATAGTAACTTCGCAAACCAACTCTTTAGATGTAATATTACTAATGATCAATTGGCGTCCATACTCGACATTAGTTTCAAGTAAATTGTAATTAACTTTAACACAGTCTTCAGATGCAACATCCACAGATGGATCATACACAAATAGCTCCTGAGAAAGTATAACACCTGAAGAGGAGAGATTGGTTTCAGAAGGCTCTTGCAAAGAGCGGTAGAAAACCATAAGTGGCGTTTCTGTGGATATCTTAATACCAGAATCAGTTGCTTCGTTCTTCCATTTGGCCACTGACGAGAAAGGAAGATCTATTAGTGACAAAACAAATAAAGCTTCTGACATGTATGAGAGGGAATATATGAAGTTTTCCGAAAGGAAATGCTGATCGGGACTTGTCTGATAGTGTCGTAAGAAGTCAATCCAGAATTGATTTGGTGAAATGATTGCTGGAGAGGCTCCATTAAAATAGCCGACTTCTGACCATTCAGATGTGGATTCAGTAAACTTGTAATGAATTTTCTTACGACGTTTTATAGCCTGTTCACGTAACTCTTGTTCTTTTTCTTCTAACTCAAGATCATCATCAGCATTGTTATATCCATTTACGTTTTCATACATAAGTAAGTCTTCATATCCCATGTCGTCTTCTGATACAGAGGAGGGCGAATATTGTGGACTACTGGGAGAATATTGTGGACTAGTGGCAGATTCTGCAGGCTTTTTTGCAAATTTTCTGAGTAGTGAAGAAGATGACGAGCCAAAAGCTACAGAAGTGGGAGGAGGGGGAGGAGCGGAGCTTGCCATCATGTTATATCTCACACTTTGTTGACTTAGCATTTCTGATTTGTTCACCAAATTATCCAATCGCTCTCCTCTACTCAGAATACCTGATAATTTATGCAAAGAATCTTTTGCTGGAACATCATAACTAGTTAATATGCTATCAAAGTAGATCTCTGACTGACTATCTAGCTTTTTCTCAAAAGAGTCGTCGAATAAGCGTAGTACTTTAGATAAAAGCTCCCCGCCTTGTTTAGTTGCGAGTAGAGCCTTTTCAGGGGTGCTTAATTTGTTGAATAAATAGATGTTCTGCTCAAATTCAGAAAGATCCGAGTCAATGAGATACAGATCCATGAAAGACTTTTGAAGTTTTGACTAATATATAAATAAAATAAAAACAGGTGAGTATTAGGTTTAAAGTATTTACGCTATATATAATATTTTACCTTAATTGCTAGTGCAACAAAGTTGTCAAAAAACTCGGTATCTTTTTTCTTAAGCCAAAGGTTAAATTCATAGCATACGTTCTCCTCATGTAATTTTAATTTTTCATTTGTAGATAAAGAAGGCCACTGGTTTAAAAAGTTAAACTGGGTAACGAAGTCACCAGAAATTCTTTGAGAATACTCGTATAATTTTTCAAAACTATCAATGGCTTTCCACTCTCCATTCGTGTTCTTTAGCTCCAAAGTTTCCGATGGTTGTAGACAAGAGACAGCTTTTGAACGAATTAATACTGTTTCTTTTAGCTCAGGAGCAATATTTTGACGAATATCGTTGTGTTTAAAATCAACAGAATTCATATCCGGGAATACAAATTCTTTAGAAATTACTTGCTCTCCAGATACAACGACAATTTCCAGTAGATTTCCTTCACCCAAAGAATTACGATCGATAGAAATGATACCATCTTCCAGATTAGGATAGAAATAATTCAAAGGGGAAGTGTGTTTTAAGAAAGCTAGTTTGTTATGACAATTAGTTTTAGTTATGATTCAATATCATTCAATTAGCTGTCTTTAAATAACGAACCTAAACTTGATCTAGTGCTTCCACTAATAGCTGAACTCATACAGCGTGAATAACTTTTCATATTATGATAATAAGCAGAACCGGCTGCAACTCCTGCTGAAGCTCCAAGTACTATACTTTTTTGTGTGTCTCTTTGTGCTGAGCTTGTACCAGTTATTTTCTAAGTTCAGAAATAGAAAGAATAAATATATGTTTTTTCTTTTTTCTTTATAGTAACTAACCATTGGGTACATTAGTAGAGTAGGCTTTGTAAGAGTACTACCAACCCATTTTTCAGCTTTTTCTCTATTCAGAATATATTGATACTCTTCTCCCAATTTACAGCCATCCAAAAATACGGTTCGTGTTTGGTCAACTAAGTAGTCAAAAACATGCGAGTCTGGTGACGATCTTGAACTCTGTAGTCTAGCTGACAGTGATTCATCACTCGAAGGAACGAAGGTACTTGTTGTGACTATAGCAACTGTTTTTGAAGACCAATTATTCAAAGAAAATGTAAGATTACTATCTGTCATCTGAATTTCTTTTATGCTAAGTGGACGGTATAATATATTGCCAGTTTCTTTTGAATACTGATTCTTTCCAATTAACCAGTTTGACCAAAAGTTCTTACTTTCTTCAGAGCTACCATCGTTATTTTCTTTTTGAATAACGGTACAGAAATAAGTAGGTGTACTTTTAAATCCGGAGGGAACATTAATGCTGTAAGTTCCTTCAGATAAACCAGATATGATAATATATCCATTTGCTTTCTTTATTTTTCCATCAAGTCTCTTCAAGACCGATCTAAATTATTTTTGAAAAAAGAAAAGGTATTAGTATACATATTGTAAAAAAAAAAAAAAAAA
>VCJA01002906.1:15093-25919 GCA_024139275.1 Backusella macrospora
TTCAATAGCTAATAGAATCCCCTCCCTTTTTTTTTCGATTTGCTTTTCAAGATTATTAAAAAAAAATCTAACAGTAACAATAATAATAATAATAACAATAACAATACAAAATCTGCTAAGGCTGGAGATTTTTTAAAATAACTTTTAAATGGATAAAAATATTAGAAGCAAAGGTTAATACCCAACTAAAGACATAATCATCAAATGTTGACCACTCGTAACCAAGGAATACCAAAGTGTAGACTATATTATTTTGTCATTGAATATTTTTTTAGAGGAACTTTATAAAGCAGAAGAGATGCGTAGGAAGTTAGAAAAATGCTGCTAGTGTTCCTACTACTACTGCACTTTAGAAGATACTTCAAATCGTATTTTTTTAAAAGTATTCGCATAGTATTAATTCTAATTTGATTTTTATAGGATAAAAAGCTTGACAAAGATGAATGATTCGATAATTAATTGGTAAAGGTATTTATCTACAATGTCTAGTCGTAGTTATATTAACAATCATCTATATTTTATTTTCGCTATCGTATCTTATTTATGGCTTTCCTTCTCAAGCTCTATCATATACTCTTCATTTGATTTAAAATCTTTCTAACTCCTGTGGCAGTCTTATAGATCCAAGACGAATACTTTGCCTCAGGCTGAGAATAAGAGTAAGTGAGTGCTGTATTGTGCTGTGCTGATATGACCAGTAACTACCTAGCAATAACTAGTAATACAGCAGCTGGTGGTGTGTAATATGTGGTGGGTTAGAAATAAGCCTAGGTGAGAGAGAGGGGGGCAGTGGCTAGTAAATAATAATAAAAAAATAGTATACAATCAAAACTTCTGTCGTTTTCACAAAAATAAAAGTCCAGATGTCAAAAATGAATGGCGGAAATTGAAAAATGAATTGTTTAAATCTGAATTTTCTTGTCATATCATAACACTCATGAAAAAAAAGTATTCGTTATTTGGACATTTTTTTTCTTTATTAGTTGATAGAGAAAAGTTAGATTATACATTAATTTACTACCATAATAAATGGTATAGACTGAAGTGCGGTATTAATTCAATCATTTTATATATTGGGGTTGATGTAGCAACTGTTATTAAGGTCATTTCTATTTTCCATAGTAAATAAGAAAAATCTCGTTTGCTCAAAAACTCATGGAAGGTATTTTAAATATCTTGCTCAAAAGTTTGATAGTTAAAAACACTATACAAAATAATACTACCAAGTTTTTTGAATTATGGAAAACAAATGAGTAAATCAGTTCATATCTTTTACTCGAGTAAAAAGCGAATTTATATTTGTCCAAAAAAGGAAACTATTGAAAAAGTGGTTAAGTCTGAGTTTCTATGGCATGGGCATCCGAGATCCAATAGGGATTAATTTCGAAATTTCTTAGTGGAATGGGAACGAGCCTATCACGCTGACTTCGGATAGATAAAACACTTAATGAGGGCTTCCTGGGGGGAGGGTTATGTTATGTTATATATATATATATAATGTAATAATTCACTATTAAAATAGAAGTAATAATAAAAGGCTGTATTCAAGCCCACGAGATCCATCGCTTCGGATTCAGTCATTCCGATACAAGACAATTAAAACCACCATGTTAATCACATTTTAGACACATGCTCTGACAAGATTTTTTTACCGTTCTTTTTTTTTCTGTGTAGTATTAATATCAGTATATTTAAATTTGATCTGAAGACATAATACGTCCTTTATTATAGGAAGAAAAAAGATAACCTAAATTACAGGTGAATTTTTAACTTTATTAAATAATAGTTATATAAGATTTATTTGCGTCAATATTAAAGTAAATAAATACATGCCGATTTATTTACTTCATAGGTTTTCTACATGTATAACCTAAATCAAGAGGTCGAATAAAACAACTGCGATACTACGATGGTCTAGTTGAGATTAAACTTAGCTTAGTCTACAATTTTTTCTCCATACTTTTCTCCTTTCTTCTTTTATTATTTATGTATTCAAGTAAATTTTCTAATCTCTACATTGATCATAGGAGATAGCTATATATTAACTAAACATATGTGCCTCAATCTAGGGATGTGTTTTTATTTTGTTTTAGAAGAGAAAGCAGCATTTTTTAGCTTATAAATGATTGGCAAAATATATAATTGTTTTCTAAAAATAGGAGATTTATATATTATATATCACTGATTATAGGCGGTGATATTAAGGGTCTTTCCCTCCCCCCCTTCATTAAAGCCGTTTTATTATTGTATGTAACGGTTATATTTGTGTGAAGTGAAATTTCTATTCGTTTTTTTTCGAGGCTAACCAATTGGAATATTTACACTGATATATAAATGACACCATGTAGTCATGTCAGGGAATTTTACTGCACGTTATCGTTTTAGTTCAATAGTTAGAAGAAGGATCATTTGGGGAACAGGGGTTTTAAGTGGTTTTGCTCTATATCGTCTACCTTATTCAACCTTAACTCGCGTTTTCATTTTAATTTATTTTAACTAAGTATTGCCGAACAACAACAAAAAACCAATATTTTTTTCAGCTACACTTTATTTCTGCAGAACGCATGACTCAACGTGGTGCCACCAATAAGATAACTATGTCCACACCAGTATCACCAGACTTGACTACTTGAAAAAAACATGCCTAAAAAGGCAATTAAAGCCTTTCTTCATTTTGTGCATTTTTATAGGTTTTCATATAAATATCAGCAATTTAGTGTTATTTTATTGAGTTTGTTATCTCTTTCTCCTTTTTTTTATTTCTTTCTTTTCCCCTTTTTTATATTTAATTTAATTTAAATTACTCTTCAACTCAAGTTATTACTTTCTAATATTTAACATTGAAGAGTAATAAATGAAGGCTAGTTACGGTACTCAAACAGCAACAAAACCGGCGTTACAGCAAGATATCCTTCTTTCAGAAGCAGAAAGAGACTTACTGGCAGCCCATCGTCCTGGCTATGGCTCCAGATCAAAAATCGAGGCAGCTTTCAACCTGGTAAATTCCACAGTTGGGGCGGGTATCATTGGTCTTCCTTTTGCCATTTACTTGGCGGGTTTTTGGAGAGCCATTGTGTTGACAGTTATCGTTTCCATATTATCAGTACATGGCATGTATTTATTAATCGCTTCTGGTAAACGTGTTGGAGCATACAAGTTTGCAGTGTTAATGGAATTTTGTATGGGAAGATTTGGTTTTTATTTTTTAAATCTTATCATGATTATTCAAGCAGGAGGTGCCTGCGTGAGTTATTTTATTCGTGAGTGTTCTTTTTCACATTTTCTTCAATTTACCATGTCACTGACATAAACCACATCATTTTTATATAGTTATTGGTGACACCATTCCTGTTTTATTACAGATGTACTTCCCACAATATCCGAGCCTTACACAGCGTGGGCTGGTGACTATTTTCATTGCTATATTTTTTGTAAGTTTTTTACTTCATTGAAAGTTGAATTTTGACATGGCTTCTCAATTTAATTTACTTATGGGAAACCCCGATTTTTTTTCTTTTTAGGTCTTACCTTTGAACCTATCAAGATCCTTGGGCGCTCTTTCCAGATGGTCTATTTTATCTGTCTTGTGCTTACCAGTGATTTTGGTCATGCTTCTTATTCGAGCCCCTAGTTATGCTTCATCACACGACGCACCTATGAATTGGGCAGGTCCTGATTTATTTGGCTCATTAGGTATACTTGCCTTTGCCTTTACCTGTACACATGTTTGCTTCAGTGTTTATCTAAGTCTCAAGGATCAGACTGTCGGATCATGGACTATTTCTACTGGCTTGGCTGCTGTCATGACTTGGGCTGTCTCTATTGCTTTTGCGGTAATTGGCTATCTCTCATTTGGATCAGACGTTCAACCAAATTTATTCTTGAACTTTCCTCCAGATGATCCTTTGGTGAATATTGGGAGATTTGCTTTGGGCTTCAGTATGGTACTTACTATTCCGTAAGTAATACATAAGTTCTGTTTAATTTTTTAGTTGTTTTCTCAACATTTTTTTTTAATAGCATGGCATTTAATCCTACAAGACAGGCGGTACAAAAAATGCTAGGGTTTGAAACGGCGACACACCAGCCTAGCTCCTTTCAGCACTATACAACTACACTTATCTTATTTAGTGTCATTATGGCGCTTGGCGCCACAATTAGATCTTTAGGCAAAGTATATACCCTGCTGGGAGGATTTTCAGCGACATTTTTAGCCTACATTCTTCCTGCCATTGCCTGTCTTGTGACTCGACGTTATCCTGCTGTAGAGACACAGCCATTACTTCATCGTCGTCGACCTCAATCTGCTGGATGTTCGTCTTCCGATGAAGAAGAGTTGTTGTCAGAAGCTATAGCTACAGTAATCCCTGTCAAGGAAGAAGAGGCGTTTGTACCTAAATTTGGATTTTTAGATATATCTGCTATTGTATTGTTAATATGGGGTATGATTGTCATGGTATTTAGTACTTCCAGTGTCTTTTTTACATAGTTCGATTGATGATACGTTTATTTAGTTTTATTGTACATAATTTTCGCTTAATACTTTTTTTTACCCTGCTTTTGCTTTCTTTTCTTACATTCTATCATCTTTTACTTTTGAGGATCAATAAATTTATTTATTGTTTTATACTAATGGAGTTGCACAGTGTCTTATGTTTATTGCATTTACTTTAGAAGGGTTATATATGACTACAGTAGGCGCTTGACATAAGAGTGCCCGAATTTAAGGCTAGTTCGATATAAGACGAAAAGCCCTAAAAAAAAACTACTTCTATATAAAATACCTATTATATTTGTATGATATGACTAGTGACAACAACTACACAATCCTTTATCATTAAATACGTAATAGTATTTTTATCAAAAATTCCTTTATAAGCCATCATATAATATAAAAGGCCTTAGTCTTTTTCCTATCTTGGAAATGAGTATAAAAAAACATAGTATATGATTTGATATTATAAAGCATAATTGACCCAAAAAGTATCAATTTGACTTTTACCAACCTAAATCCATGAGAAGCTTATAAATAAAGATATAGTAAGCAATGTGGTATATGATTTATAAAGTAGTCCTAGCTAATTTACCAAATTTTCTTCTGTAATTTTACTATTGTTATTATTAAAAGATATTATGTATGAAAAGGAAGCATAATCTCAAAGATTCGACCTTGATAATTATCCACTAACACATATTGACCATCTTCATATTATTATCCAATAGCCAGTGTTAAATTTGAGTATTATTTAATTTAGTGTTTGTGTGAAAACAAACTTTGGTGATATTTTTTCTCAAACTTCAAGAAGAACCTCCTTCAAGCTTTTCATATCTTTGATACTAGGTTTTCGGTCACGTAATCATCGAGCCAATTCAAGTCAAAATAAAGAAGACAGATATTTATCAGACTCAAGCAGTGAATTGATCTTTCTTTATTTGTAATTGTGAGCTCTTTTTATATTTATGAGAGGTTTCAGATTCTCTATTATCTTGTTGATCTATCGGGTAACTAGTGCTTGGCAGTAGTTATTCATATCTATTATTTAAGTGCATTATAAGTGGTTGTAAAGATACCTATTAAAATATCTGCTAGTGATTATCCAGGTACGCTTATTTGTTACATAATTATTCTATTATATATCATATAAGCTTGGATATAGCCTCTGGGCACAACAATTAATGGCCATCAGCCCAAAAACAAGACCAAACCATCACACTATCTCCACCAAACTTAACAGTTCTTAAGAGATGGAAATTCTCACAACGTTCTCTTTTTTCCCTCAAAACTTTTGGCTTACCATCATTACCAAATACGCGGAATCTTGATTCATCAGTCCACTTAACGTGCATTTTGGCCCATTCAAGTCTTCTCTTTTGTTACACCAGAAAACTTAGGATTACTTGCAGGATAATGATATTTGAAGCCCAACTGCTTGATCCATTTCTTCACAGTTGAGCGAGAGACATTCTTACTCATTAAGCGGAGTTCCTCTCTGATGGTCTCAATTGTCTGGAAAGGATCACTTTTGATCACTCTTTCCAAATGACGTTTTGTATAATCGTCAAAGGCAGAAGGTCTGTCTGTGCCTTTTCCTGTTAAAGTAGTGCCAGTAAAAGTTACTATATCAATCGTATCCTGCACAGTTGTACGCTTCATGTCAATCATGGCTGAAATGTCATACTAGCTGAATCAAGTTGCTTTAAATAAAAAACAGCACTTTGTTTCATTTTTTTAACTTATTTTTCTGATCCCTCAAGATTTTGAAATTTTCAATAGAAATTTCGAAGGCTTTACTCATGTTGCAATAAAAAAATGATTTGATGTAAGTGATGAAAAGAAAAAATCGCGTAATTTTTGGAGTGGACTAAACATTATTAAACCCAACTGTAAATACTTATAGAATAATATCTCAAGTCAAAATATAATCATTAACAAAGTGTCAAAGCATGATCAGATAATTTAGCAACAACAAGAAAAATAAGAAATACATCAATACCATAGAAAAAATAAGGATTTCAAGTCCTTTATAGAATGTGGGTGAGCAAAAGACCTAAAATAAAATAAAAATCAATTTTATTTAGTTTTTTTTAGTTATATTTAAATATAAATTTCGGATTGTCTTCATAGAGAGATAATTGTTTCTTTAACATGAAAATAATTCGAGAGCCTTATTTAACAAGATGTAATGAAATGTTCAAAATCAGAAAAAAATCTCTATCCATCGATATTCAAATATAGAAGGTGTTACTAGTCTTTAAAGGATTGGACACTCCAAAAAGAAAAAATAAATGTTCCTGCCACTTAAGCTTGAAGATAAGACACAGAGGCATATAGGGAAACATAATAACATTAGAATTACTATATTTTGCTAAACTATACCAACACTGAAGCAAAGGAATTATCATGGGAAAACCACCACCACGGCATAGACCTGTGCTTAAACATATCTAAAAGAAATACGGTGTAAAGTAAGGTATATTTAAGTATATCCCTTTGCTGCAAATAACTGAATATATCTAGAAAAAAACATGCAATTTTGAAAGTGCTTTTATTAACTTTGAACATTGGCAGTTATATGTCACAAATATTAGCGTGGTTTCAATTTGTATGACCGCACATTTCCAGGTTAAGTGATGTTGAATTATACTATGACTTTTATTCTAGAATTTTTTTTTTAATGAACCAAGCATCATACTTTTCAATACTCTCATTTTTTTAATTTTTTTTTGTTAATGTATAATGGTCTATTCAAGATTTTGCTTAAAAGTAGATACTTTCTACAGCGAAATGGCATAAATAGATCTGGCTTTCTTCATAAATAAGTAATGGCTGAGGTTTAATTATTGACAAGTCAGTTTCAATCTAAACCCATCTACGGTAAAAAAAATAGCAACCTGCGCTTCGTTCCGGAGAATTATGCAGAAATATCTTTAGTATTGGTTGAGAATACCTTAGAGCTGGTAAACGAATTATCGAAATAACCCATTCCAATCACATACACTGTAGGTGGGCTTCCTGTTAATAAGCTTTAAAATAGCAATTTAAAAGGCTTCAGACAAAGATGCCTCTTTATACTTCTCTAAGAAAAATTTAAAATAACAATAAAAAATAATAAAATAAAGTAAAGTCTCTTTAAACATAAATACGCCTTTTATTTTATAATTTGTTTTGTAATGTATAATATATTGATTTAAATTTTATGAAAGGATGGGGGAAGTGCTGAAGTTGCTTTTATTGATTTGCTATAATTTGCTATAATATTTATAGCAAATCATACTTTTTTAACCAAAAAATATTGATTTGCTATTTTGTTTTAGCAAATTACAGCAAACTATAGCTTTATTATTATTATTATTATTATTATTAAAAATCCCTGCTAAAATTTCTATAGTGTTGGTTTTAACGTTTTCTTTGGTCGTCAGTGGTGTGTATCTCTCTCAGAGCATTATAGTTTACCAGTTCTCGTGTATTACTGATCAATACTATATTGAGTTAAAGATGACAGTACAAGCACTCGAAAGACTGAAAGTAACAGATTTTATCATATTTTGTCTTTTAAATAGCTTATACTTACTGCAAAAATTTCATTTGAATTATAGTTTTTTTTTTAGAGCTAGAAGCAAAGTACGAAGAAGCAAATAAAGCAAGTACAATGAAAAAATAAAATAAGAAAAGTTGAGTATCTTTAATTAAAAGAAAGGCTAAAGAAAATAAAGGTGGTTATTGAGTTGGATTCGTCCACATTGGTCACCATCACCATATCAATCAAAGAAAAATGAGGAATACTGAAGACTTATAATATTAAATCCTCTTCATTAGTATAAATGTATAAACACAATACATATTAAGATGTAAGCATATAGCAAATACATTAGGCATTTATGTATCGATTTATGTCATCAATAATATTATATAAAGTGTCAAGATGATATAACTCATAAATGCAAGCAGTTTGTTTTAATGGATAGCTTTATTTATTTAAAATTAATCATTGTCTACTCAAACCTGGTTAATAGAATACAATGTTGTAATGGAATAACCTAGAAATCTGAATAATTTCTAGAGTTTTTTTTATTTTTGTATTATATTAATTCAGCGAGTAATAGATTCTCTCTTTCTTTCTTTCTTTCTTACTTTTTTTTCTTTTAAATAAATAAATAAAGCAATACAATACAATACAAAATAACACAAGGATGTATAGTCTAAAGGTTACAAAAAAAATGAGGGAACTATATAGCGACATATTGAATAGCAGTCTTAAAGTAGTTTGTAAAAAAAAAACCAAAGGAATAAATTCTCTTGTAAGGACATAAAAGGTTCTGGTGCTGTAGCAGAATATAATATAATATATAGCATCTTTAATTTATCAAATTTATGATTTAATGAAATATGATACTAGTAGCTTATTACCAAATATATATATATATATATATATATAAAGTCCATTTTATTGAAACATGTATCGATAGAAAGTGTTTGTGAAGCTCAATTAATATGTTCAAGAAAAATTAAAGATAAGCGAAGATTAAGAAAAGACGAGAGATACATATACTGTTGTGCATCAATCAAATCATTAAATATTATTTCATTATATTCATATAATGTATATATACTAAAGGCTATAAATTTTATATAGATTGAAACTTGACTAGCATTAATAAAATAGACCAATTGCTTTATAAAACGATATTTTACTTATTATTAAGATAACAGTAGTGGTTTTATCAATTTAAATATGAGAGAAATGAAATTCAACAAATAAATATTAGGTCAATTGTATTGGGTTAATATAATATAAATCGGCATTCATATTGTAATTTCAATAAAGAAAATCCATAAAATAATATCCATAGAATTCCACCCATTATCATTATAATAGATACATTTGTACATTGTTTTATTATAGAATACTTTAGTCACAATTTTTAATGCAAGAAACTTTGGCTTTGGTTTACTTCGGCCCGTTCCATGTCATCTGACAAGCAAACATAAATTCAAAAAGTGATATGTATTTATTTATAGATATTTGAAATGAAAGTCCTTCATCCGTTCTTGTAACATGTTTATTAATATCTCTTTTACTTTTTTGATAATGAAGTAAGATATAACAGCAATGCCAGAACCATGAAAAATAAAAGCTTATGAAAGGAAATAGAAAAGCAATTTGTAACCAACATTTTATCCTTATACTAAACGTAATATTTTCAAATGACAAGCATTATTGTTTATTTCAAAATATCGCGTGATACCATTAAAAAAGTCATTTGCAGCATACAAGCATATTTTAAACTGATTCATTTTTCCTTCTCTCTTTTGTCTTTAGACATTTTAGAGAGAGATTATATATGTGTATATATTATGTAAACATATATTCATATATAATAAAAAAAATATTACTATATAATCAGTATAATTAGAAGAAAGAACAGTGCCAGATTAAACCCTAATTGACAACATGCAACAGGTTTTGAACATGACCAGACAAAAAAAAAGGGTTCTGTAATTTATTTATTTTTTACCGAAAAAAGCAGGATTAAATGAACGTTTCAGAGAAATTGAAAAAAAAAAAAAGATGATCTAAAGATATGGTTGGTTTACTGTGTATGGTATAAACAGCGAATTTTGGTTATTGAAGAATATTTATAATATCAAATGTTTCTTTTTTTTTTAAAAAAAGTAATAAATGGTATAAATTTTGTTTTTAATAATCTAAAAAAATAACAATGATAATAAAAGATACGACAGCCAGGTGATACCGAACCTCCTTTTGAACAACTCTTTTTGTTTTTAAATATATCAAGAGAATACGTAAATAAATAAATATAATAAGCCAAATAGGAATAACAAAATATATTAATTTTTTAAACAAAGTATTTACTAAGTATAATCCAATATCATATATGAATATATATATATATATAAAGTGGTAATTTTCTGATTAAAATTTTTTTTTTATTATAAATCTGGCTTCATATGGCTTTGACAGTGAATATCATCACATGTAGTGAGGAGATTTTTTTTATAAATGTATACACTGCAAGGTATATGGGAATGCAGTTGTAATCACATAACTGCCAAAGCCTTTCACCCCTTACTTTGTAATAGATGGTAATACTGTTAATAACAAATGGTAACGATATGATGACATATAGAAGAAAAAACATATAAAAATAGTCATTTTTTTTCGTTTTCAATGTAAACAATATAGGAAGAATAAAAGTAAATAGAGTCAATTTGAAGTAATATCATATATAAAGAAGGGGAGGAGGAGATGAAGAATACTATTTTATAAATAGCCTTTTTTTTTTTAAAAAAAAAAAAAAAAAAA